>CM023449.1:8123338-8310838 GCA_013339765.2 Haemaphysalis longicornis | reverse complement strand
AGCAGTTTTGAATTTATTTATCCGCTAAATAAATTTGAGTAATCGCCGCGAGGGGGGTGAAACCACGTCCTAAACCCTCCAGCCTACAGTTTGCGATATTAATCCTGCAATTATCACCACTTACTTCAGTGTTCCTTTAAGGATTCAGCTTAACTCGACCTTCCAACGTCTAATGCCTATGCTACACTGCCACTTTCAATTGACAATTGAACGCGCAGCCTGAAGTCCGCCCTATGTATTTAGAATAGCGCACTCTTTAGATAATTGGTTGAAAGGCCTTCAGAAGGCCATTGAAGCGGCTGGTGTAGCACAGGTATAAATCTAATCAATCGAACCGCTCATTCCTGTCAAGGCAAGTCACACGTCTTTCCGCGCGGCCGGTGACCTTCAGAGTAGTATCGCGAAATTTTGTTGATGTCTTTCAACCCGCCGTTGCAGACGTCGTCTAGTTTACAGGCGCTCTTTTTCTAACGGCTCCAGCCAGCCACTTTCGCGTCAACTCCACTCACCCTGATGCCTTTACCACTCTACCTGTGCATTCATACATAAGTACTTGTAGTACAAAAACTATTCGGGACACTGAGTTCTGATTTCAAATAAGTCGACGGTTTGTGGATACATATTGAAGATTTGTTTACTGCGCACCTGCATTTCGGTCGGTTCTGCCCCTTTTGTTTTCTTATTATTTGGCGAAAATGTTTCCACAAATACTTCGCGGGCTCATTTACTGTTAGATCATGTCCTCGTTTTATTCTTGCCTTTGGTTTCTTCGTGTTTTGGGACGAATTGTTTCAAAAATCATAGTGATAACCATGCACCAGCTTCTTTAAAAGTAAAAGTAAGTGCTTCTTTGGGCACCGATTTTTTTGGGCTCGAAGTTGCGTCCTCGTGGCACACGACACACACTACTCCAACTTGCGATCAGCGACGCCAAAGGGAGGAGGTAGAGCAGGGATAACGCACTGGGCTCTTACACTACCGGCGTGCGTTCAAATTCTGTACGAACCAAAATGCTTATTTTATTGACTTACGAAACAATAGCGAAATAGACGAGACGAAGGAACACTGCAAACAAACAGGCGCTTTCAGCTGAATTTCGTTTGAAGAAACAAAGGTTTACAAACACATGGGAAAGGGAATTGCACCGCATGCAGTCGAGTCATGATAATTTTTCGTATTGCATCAGAAAGGCTACCTCCTTATCTGCAAGTGCCACAGACGGAGTACTAATGCACTTGTCGACGGCCCTCATGATTTGAAAGGACGTCCAGTATCTCCCTCTCAAGCTTGTCACTGGAACGTGCAAAAAACTTCGTGTCATTTAGCACCGGCTTGCAATTTCAGCGCTTGAAATGGTCCGACAGATTCCCCCCATTAACATTATAAACAGCCCAATTATGTTCCCGTGCCCTTTCATTGTAGCACCCACCAGTTTTCCTAATATAAACACGTTTTCGTTCCAGTGGGATTTCATACACCGCATTCCTCGTACATTTCGTGTACTGCACTTCGTGTTTTTAGAGCAAGTGGCGGCTTGCAAATTGGCCAAGATATGCCCGATGATGACCAAGTTGAAGCCAACCCCTTGCTCTAACGGATCCTGTGGCATCTACGTCAGCGGCACTAACGAAATGCGTTCTCATTTCTATATGCAAAACCCTTTTAGGATCATCCATAACGTTTTGCTCTGTATTGTGTACCCCAACATTTTTACCTGCCCTAGGTGGTTGTGCTATCCCTCTTATTGGTTACTAAAGTTACTACTACAGCTACTACTACTACTACTAGTGCTACTACTAGTACTAGTAGTACTAGCACTACTACTACTTACCAGCCTAAAAACCCACGCACTAAAAATGGGCAATGAATTTTATGCGACAATAGCTCGTTTCGTATGTTTACAAGTTGTTTAATTTCATTTGGCCTTTTTGGCCGGAATTAATCACACAAGTTTCCTCTATTGGGTCACAATTGAAGTGGCGCAAACTAGATGGTGGGTTGCCTGCCCATGTTCTGTTCTTTTCAGTACATAGCTTATTTGAGGGGTGTTTGCGTTGAATTTCTCAATTAAATTTACTTATTACCTAATTTAAATTTACTTAATTTAAATTCGTACTTAAATTCTTACTTGAATTTCTTTCTTAAATATGTTTTATACTACAGCAAGCCATGGCTATCTCAAGCAGAACTAGTGCAATTATACAACATCATAGTCATCCTGTTTAGGGAAAAAACTTAGGCAAGTATTAATCAAGCAACCGCCAATCAAAGGGAACAATAGGGAGCGCCCTTATGATTGATCAATTCAACCACACAAGTAATATTACCCCTGTCATATGGGCATTTTCACTATACACTGAACCGAACACTGATCGACTTCTCGAGCGCGCTACGCACTGCTGCTGCTACACGATACGTTTCAATCCCGATTGAACAATTGCACCCCTTGAGTAGTGTCGCCGCTTTCTTCCAATCGCACTTGAAAACCTCAATCCCACTTCGGTACCCTGGTTGAGTCCAGCGCAATTGAGCATGACCATGGTTTGAACTGGCCGTGTATCAGCGTACGATCCGGATCTAGTTAGTTCAAAACTGACCCAATCGCAATTAAAAATTTCCTTGTTTACAGCGGTGTAATCTGGGGACAAACAAACAAAATATGAAGCAGTTATGTACAAATGTCTAACATAAAAAGAAATTTCACGCATGAAGAGAGAAGCCGATCCTGAGGAGTAAAGAGTGTTATTGCAACTCGGGAATCAACCAAACTTTCCTTTTGAATTTATCGCACATTTAAAACACATTCTTCATGTTCAACACTTTGAAATTGTGAAATAATATATACATGCCTCTCTCAAGTCCACCACCGGAAAATAATCAATTCCGTTTGTCGCTGGTGCTGTAGAGATCACGCGTACGCAGGCAAGCAAACACGAAATTACTAGCGGATACATATTGGTGACGCCGGGTTCTCTTCAGCGCAGCCCTTTTTATACGCTCAAACAGTCAAGGTCGCATCGTGACGATTTATTTCACTCGGGCAAACAAAACGTTTTCGGTGAACCGAGCCCAAAATAATGAAATGAAACGCGTGAACAGACGTGTCCTTAATAGGGTAAATTTTTACGTTGCTTATTGTAAAAAAGCTTAAGTGTAGCTGTTGTATAGCGTTTTCTTTTAATTCAAAATCAAGCCATTATTTTATTTAAACATTGACAACCGATTTACACATTATTTTGTAAAGGTTTCAAGGCTATCGTACCACATTTTCTTGTCAGGTTCATTCGCAAGAATTATAATTTTTTTCTAGGAAATCAAAAGTTTCTGAAATAACTTTGTTGCAGATTATTTTGCAAAGGCTTTGAACCTTTACAAGCTTGTAAGGCTGCGGGGTGCATGCCCAGACATGTGAAGTTTTATGTGTATTTCTTACTTACAAACACAAACCGACACGGCAGACGATGCGGCTACACCCTGGATGACACCGTAAGTACGTATTTTCTTGTTAAACATGTTTTCTTCCATTCATTCTGTGAAAACATATTAAATTGCGACGTCGTCTTGACTTTCTCGGGACTTTTTTATTAGGTGAAAGCTTTTATTTCCAAATGTGAAATTCTGACTGTTTTAATAGTGCCATCAACCGATTCCCACTGAAAAAGTACCCATCGTATGCATTGTGTTTAAACCTTCGAGTATGCTTGACATCGCATGATCCCAAATTGAAACATTACGCCTAAACTCTGCCACTTTGCCGCACACCTGCCACTTGCTGCAGTTACGTAATACTTCGTTTCTAGATGGGTACGAGCCAAAAACTCCTGGCGCAATTGAGGACGTTGATTAAACACATCGATATGCCACGGCCGCCCCTGAACCGACCTAAAGAGCGCAAACCAGCCTTATTTACGGAACTAATGCGTACAGTGGATACAAGCGAACATTCTGCAGTAAAGCAATCACAGATGTAAGAAAAAAATCGAATCTCTAATACCCATAGGTCGGCAAAACAGAAAGAACTCACTCAAACTCAATCACAATTTTTTTCATTCACGCTGTACTCAATCAAACTCAGACTCAAAAAGCTGGTCTGTTCACAAAATCACTCGTACTCACTCATCAAATACTCATTTGTAATCATACTCACTTGTACTCAAACTCATTTGTCCTCACGAGTATTCGTACTCAATCTGTACTCATGAGTACTCACCCAGTACTCATGAGTACTCAATCTGTACTCATGAGTACTCAATCTTCTGTACTCATGAGTACTACTCATTCTGCAATCATGAGTACTACTCATTCTGCAATCATGAGTACTACTCATTCTGCAATCACGAGTACTACTCATTCTGCAATCATGAGTACTACTCATTATGCACTCATAGTACTCAATCTGTACTCATGAGTACTTAATTTGTATTACTCACGAATAATCAACTTATCTGCACTGTTAGCTAGGTCGTATCTCGAATGAAAGACTAAATAGAAAAAAATAAAATGTTTAATTGATTAGAAAAACACAGGATCGGGCTCAGGGGAGCTCGGGGCTTGTCGGTGCGGCCGTGGCCGTAAACTGCTGTTTTCTGCGTGTCTTCGGGTGGCAGCTTTTGTCGTCCGTTTTCGTTTCCAGGCGCGCTGATACTCTCCTAATCGTGCTCCAAATCAGAATTGTGCCTTCCCCCAGGCACAATGAAGCGTTTCTGTAGATTAACGTCCGTTCGTATCGAGATCACTGTCCGCTTATTCACAGATGCTCGATGCTGGCGTTTGTTTTTTGTTGTTCCGGATACTAGAAACTTCATTAGGAGGGTGTTCGTCTCATTGAGCTTCGGTGAATTTCAAATCTGCTTTCTTTTATTGTGTGTGTGCCGTGGGATTCACTTCGTCAAAGCTGAACTTGACAGTGTTTACGGCGTTGCGTTAGTCGCGCCGCTTCCGTCGGCGATTGTGTTCGTGTAACTCGTCGCGTGCTTGATGCATGTGGGGGCGTAGACGTCCGGTGGCGAGCTGCGCTGTGTAGGGATGGCATAGTTCGGCGTGTTGAGGACGTTGCTTGAATTGACGTGTGCGTTGCGTATGATGCGGGAGCCGATTGGCTTTTCGTTTAGTGTGCGGTAGCGTGGCGTTTTCGTAGGGTGGCATGGCTGATCGGTCAAAGTCTTTGCGGCTCCGTGCTCGCAGTTGCCGTGGTTGTTTCGGAAGTGAAACCGTTGTGGTGGGGAAGCGGGGGTAGTTCGTGCCGTCCGTTCGGTCCCACATTCCTTGGCGTCGCAAGCGTGACTTCATTGTTAGGGCATTCGATGCCTTCGTCTGGATCGGGTTCATTCGTTGTCGTTTTTGTTGTGTCCGTGTCGTCGCTCAAGCCCTCGTCTTTTGCCCGTTGTTTCGAGAATGCTATAATCGCTATCTCTCCCATACAAGCAGGCTCCGTTCGTCCCGAGTCCGCTTGCTCGCGGTTGCGTCCTCTTGTACGAAATAGTGTTTATCGTGTGAGTCTCGGTCGGAGCGCGGATGCCGGGGATCTTGTTCGTTCTGGCTCGGACATGCCGCATGCGCTGGCCGTGTCGTTGCTCGTCGACGGACCTACCTGCACGAGTGTGATGTCGTTCGTCCGCTGGACTCGGGCTGAAGCAGCGGGTGTCGGAGAGCTCGTACGTTCCGGTAGGGTTGAACCGCGTGCGCTGGGTCTTTTGTTGCTTGTGGCCATGTGATTTCTGAGGTTGTAACATTCGCTGGCCAAGTCGGGATAGCAGCAGCACGAGCGGAGGATGTCGCGAATAGCAGTTTCTTCTGTGTGTGCTGGCTTGGCGGCGTTCCATGCGCTGTGCATTTCGTTCGCCGTGGTCAGCTCGACTGGTTCAAGTTGGATGTCGTTCGTCACCTCTGGTGCGTTTCGTGCGCTGTGCGCCTCGTTTTATCTAGGACACTCCACTATAATTGGTGTGCGGTCGTTCGGCACGTATGGTGCATTTCGGGCGCCGTGCGTCTTGCTCGCTTGTCGGGGCCATATCTAAAAATCCGGATGCGATGTCGTTGGTTGCGTGGACCGGCGCCGGGACAGCACGAAAGAGGAACGGGCGAAAGAGGAACGGACGACACTGCAATACCTCGCGCTACGCAGCGCGAAGTTGCAAGTTTCACGGCGCAACCGCCACAAGTACTCCCTCCCTGATGTGTTTACCTCTTGGCTAAGGCTTGCGTGTTCGCCGATCCACACGGCGGACCAAAACGATTATTTGGACCGCGGTCCGCGCATCCCGTGATAAGACGTCACCAGTTCACGCGCCGCCGTTGGACCGCGCAGGACCGCGGCCTTCGCGGTCCAAATATTCGCCGAGGCTTTTCGGCCCGCAGTCTCGACGGCGGACCACGACATCATAACAGCGGCCGCGTCGCGTGGGCGGAGCCGCATCCAGTTGCGCCAATAGAGAATAGCGCGGGCAGCGCGGCTGTTTCGAAGCGCTCGAAGGAGCCTGTCAATCACCCGCGGTTGGATAAGCGACGGGCTAGGCTTGCAATCGCGACGCATACTTCATTCGCGCTTTTTCTTGCGAGTCCTGACTCTTACTAGTGCGATGTTAGCTATGATTATCACTTTGTTTCACGCATGTGGACCTCAATTTAGGGAAGAGTTCGGTTCCAGCGAGCGGTGACGAGCCGTATGCAGCCCGGATCGCCCCGCCGTCGCCGCTCGTCGTGTCGCCTTCATGCGAACGACGGCGGCGGCTGCGTGAGCACGCCCGCCCGGCTTGCATGCGGGTGGCCGTTATTGTGGGGATGAAAGGTTTCGTGCAGGCTCGTGCTTTACAACATGTTGTCGCGGCCAAACGGCGCCTGTGTTCACCCTTCTGGCTTGTGAGTTCAGACGGTCGGCCATTCGCAGTCCGCTCAGCCGGCCCGCCGTGTGGATGCGCTCTGCTTAGGATCGGACCGCGGCGGACCGTGACGTCTCATCACGTGACCGATTGGACGGCGGACTCGGTCCGTTGTGTGTTCGGGACGCAGGGAAAGGCGTCAGGGTGGCGCGTCGCTTCTTTCTTTCTCTCCAGGGATGCTATCACGGTGCCAGGAAAGGAGCTGAGGGCAACAGGCAATGGGATGCCTCTCATTGGTCGATGGCGTGGGTTAACCGAGGTCAGCAAAACAAACAAACAAAAAAGCGGATTTTTCGCCGCCTTGTGCCACCGGTTGCACACTCTTTCTTTGTACTTTCACGCTCGCGCTCCCGGTGCCGGCGCGCCAACGAGGCGGCTCAGCGAAGAGGGAAAAAAAAATCGCCCTTCAGATGCATTTCTGACTCCGTGCTCTGGTGTTTATTTTTTTTTCTTAGTTTCATGACGTACAGTTCCCGTAATAGCTCGAAAGCGCGGCAACGTTTAGTCGTTGTGTGCTCCATTGTACATATAAATAATGCACTGTCGACGCCCGTAGCGTCAGAAAGCGCACGGCTGTTAGCCAAGCTTGTATGGCTACGGTTCCGTGTATAATTCATGTCTGTAAATAAGAACTCCCGAGACTCCATGTGTCTTCGAAGCGCGCGGGGTTGTAGCCTGAGACTTTCACTTTCATATCACTTTCGTATTTATGTCTGGGTTCAAATATCCCTGTTTTATTTTTGTTGAACAAAGCTGATAAATAGGAAGCATGGTACCAGCTTTAGTAGCGAGGGAATATTTTGCCAATATGAAGCCCTCGATTAAGGATTCTTTTAACTTTTGGCCGAGCGGCTGAATGGCGGGGCAGTTGGCCAGTTGTAGAGAGGGCACATTATGTACATAAAGCTACTTAACGGTGACCCCAGTAGCTCCCATGTATACAGCGGGGCGTGATATTAAGTTGCAATAATAAATTATCTTTATGACAGACACAGACAGACAGACTGACAGGCCAACATTGTCCCGCTCAAGTGGCCAAAGAAAGGCTATCGTCTTTAAAACCAGCTGGAAAGAGACGCTGCCGCCACTGTTCCGCATTCAGCGAACATTGCGCAACCGTACCCCTCGCAAGCGCCGCCAGCCCGCAATGTAACAGATAAACAGAAAGACGAAAACCGGCTACCGCGCGAAAAGCCAAAGAGGGAAGTCCCGCCGCGAGAAAGGGACAGGACAGGGGCGCTACGCGTCGTTGTGTCTATTTCCGTTAACAGCACGGTCAAAACCCCCACGGGTCTGACCTTAATCACTAATTTTTGTGTGCGTGTGTGTGCGGTTAACCAGAGCGCCCGACACAAATTTGCTGCACCTGGCGACACGCCGACGGTGGGCCAGATTCGCGCCTCGGTCAAACAGCTCGCGGCAGACGTGCCGCGACTTGGCGGCACACAGCGCCGCCGAGTCTACTCTCCTTTTCCCATCGAGACGGCCGCACCAAATCATGCCTGGGACGACCGGCCCGAAAAAGACATGCAGCAAGTAGACCCTGGAGACGGCGCCGCTGAGTAGCCTTCCCTTTCTTGTCGTGGCTCGGCTGACGCAATCCCTTCGCTTTCAAACTGCGGCCAGTGATAGTCCTGATTGGAAAGATTCGAACTGCACGCGGCTGCGGCGGCACCCCGGGGGATAAAACCAGCCCTGAAGCAGCGGCTGTGCAGCGGCATTTCATTGGAGGCACGGAGTTGAGAAGTGCTATCGCCTTTGTGCGAGCCATGTAACACTCTTGCTACCTTTGTATATAGTGTATATAAATGCAGCTTAAAATCGCTGTCGGCTCGACAACTTCATCGCTCTGCTCTGCGCCGCGTCGATGACGGACTGAGCAGGGCAACGTCGCAACAGTGGTGACTGAGTAGGAATGGCCCAGTCCAAACAGTGTGCGTGTGTGTTCGGGGGGGGGGGGGGGAGGGGGGGCGTGGAGGGGGTATCGCTCGCAGTCGAGGGCCGCAGGGCACCCAGTTGCTGCCGGTGCTTGGCAGCCGTTCCAGCAGTGTCGAACTGCGCTGCCGTGCTTCGTGCACTCGAGAACAAAGTTTGCAGACGCGTTTTTCGGAGGCGTGATAGCTTGCACTGACGTCACTGTATTGCCGTGTTGGTTGGTTGATTGCACCGTGGAAATCTGCAGCTCTTATCTCGAGCAGTGCGGATGAAGCTGACAGCGATCGATCAAAAAAAGCGGTGGCGTCGTTATGTGCAATCCACATGTTTTACGAGATGTTCCAAGACGTGAGCTTAAGCGACAATCCCAGCGTCTGGCGTTGGCGTTCATCACTTCAAAACGATTCCTTCACGAGGCCTCCCACAGTGCGAGCTTAAACTCGACAGTAGCTGCTAGCGAGGGGTGTGCGCCCGCCTGTAAACAGTAGTGAAGGGTAGGGGAATAACAACCACCGAAATTCATCATCATCGTCAGCGTCGTCATTACACGGTGGCATAAACGAGAAGCGGCGAATGGGGTTGCCACTCGAAAGTAAAGCCATTCGAAAGCAAAACGCTCCTCCAGCGGCAAGATGCCAGAGCTCTGCGACAAAATATGTGAGGCTAAACAAGGCGTCTCACGCGTTCAACTGGATATTATGATGTCCGATTCACAACTCACAAACGTACTTAGGTGTACCCGGATATTTTATTTCCATTGCTGGGGCAAATTCCACCGCCGCGGTTGCACGGTGGGGCTGTATGCTCACTTGTAAATGGCACTACACGAGACCATATTACTAGCGAACCTGAGCAAAATGTTTCAAAACGGGAACCTAATAAAACCATATGAGCGCACGTACATCAGCCAAATTGTCGCTTCAATACACACAGCGAAATGGTGCGGACAATTTCGGTGAGACAAACGTTACAAACCACGTAGTCGGTTTGACGCGAGTTACGTAAACTAACTGCGACTGTTGAAATGAGCGGTTCGGTTCACAAAACGACTACACAGCGCGACATGCGTCTACGGAAACTTCTGAAAACCGAAAAAGAGGGATTTCAGTACGCCTAATGCGTCCATTGTTAGCAGCCTCCACCACCTCTCCCCTAAAACAACTGGAAGGGAGCACGCGCAATGAAGCCGCCATGCGTTCACAGGCCGCGTCAACAAAAATAACTGCGGCAGTCAACAAGTGCCGTAGAAGAGCAACTGCGGCCGCGTTTCCCGCCGGGCCCTCACCCCCTCGTTTTTCCCTCTTCACCGTGACCCCTTTGCAAGCGACCGCCGCGAAACGCTTACAGCGCCAAACATGGACCGGGAAAGGGGGGAGGTGCAGTTTTCGTTGTCTAATTTTGACATCCTTGACAGTTAAGCTGCACAGCGGCACTGCTAATGTTTGCGACTCGTACACGCGCGTCCAAACTTGAGCTCATGATAAAACTTGTTTGCAGTACTGTACTCACGAGTGCACATAATCAAGAGTGCAAGCGCTCGCAAAACCAGTATTCATGAGTATTGTACTCATGAGTACTGTGTACTCATGAGTACTATGTACTCATGAGTACTGTGTATTCACGAGTACTGTGTACTCATGAATACTGTGTACTCATGAGTACTATGTACTCATGAGTACTATGTACTCATGAGTACTGTGTACTCATGAGTAATGTGTACTCATGAGTACTCATACTCATTAGTACTCAAACTCGTGAGTACTCGTACTCATGAATGCTGTACTCATGAGTACTCATACTCATGAGTAGTGTACTCATGAGTACTGTACTCACGAGTAGTTGACTTACCCCTGTACTCACTCGTCATCATACTCACTTTTTTTTTCTGGGTGTGTACTCACTCATCATCGTACTCACTCGTGAGTTTGAGTACAAATGAGTACAAATGAGTGTACTCACGAGTGAGTACGCCGACCTATGCTAATACCTAACGACCACGATTGTAGAAACGCGAAGCTTTCTTGCGATAAAGAAATGACGAAGTGCCGTAGTCAATACCCGCTGCAATCAAAGTCGAAGCGTCGATGATCGAAGTGGAAACCGTTGGAGAGTCAATAATAATAGATAATAGATCACAGTTCACAAGAATCGCAAGAATAATAGATCACAGTTCAAACTCCTTGCGAGTAAAAGTCGAAATTAAGAAGACATAAAATGAATCCGTCACGAGAAAGCTGATCGCACACCCCCATATTTGCTGTTAGACTACCGTTGTCTACAACCCATTGTCCTATTAAACTCAGTCTAAGCTCAAACCCAATGGGTGATCCGAATGCGATGGTGGTGCAATAAGATAGACGCCGGATTCATGACTTGACGGACGTAGATTCGATACTGACCAAGCAAGCGTTTTTTTTTTCTTGTGTCAACATCATCATCGCTGTCCTGTGCGCCCATTGTGTAATGTTGGCTTTCCTGCAGTGCATCTATGTTAAGATTCCGCCATCAACGAGACCAAGGAAGTTTCGGTTAAAAAATTTACTTCAGCACTGCTAGGACTCGAATATAGAACATTGTATACAAAACCAGCGATTTTACTGCTAGATTACTGATGCCGAACCGAAGCCATCTTGAGCATTTGCTGGAACAATTTGAATGTTCGAAGCGAGCTAGTAGAGGGATATCAGTGCGTATGCGAGATGGCGGTCGCGTTTCCACACGGAAATGTAATTTTGTGGCTGCTAGACCGGCAAATCTATACGTACCTCCCGATTTTCCAAAATCTGCAGCGGGTATTAGAGGACGCTTTCATGGGAAAAAAGCATGCTACTGCAGCACGCGTAATTACAAATGTAATTACAAATGCATCAAGAAATAAAGGAATTACTAGACAAATTGCTCCAAGACGAACCACTACGAGGATCGACCACAGAAAACTTGTTCCCGTACTCTGAATCATGCATGGACAGTTTGAAGCATAGCGAAGTTTCAACGTTCTGCTACTTATCGGCCCACCAGCTCACGCGCTTACGCCTCTTGCGCAAGAGCGAGCAGTTTGGACAGACGCAACATATTTTCCGTGGGCAGAGGGTGAACCCGATACCCCCTGCAATAAAAGATTCCGAGATGCGGCACTGGCGACAAGTATGACCAGTTAAACTGACTCGCCGCGCAACAGCGGCATGGCGACGCATGACTCCACACAAACACAAGAGTTTTCAAAAACTGGGTGAGCTTCACGTTCCAAACGGCTGGATCTTTGCTTCGAAGTCAGTCGCATCTTGGGAGGCACTTTAAAACGCATCGTTGAGCTGGCGTCTCGTAGACTATCTACGTAGGAACGGTTAAACTATTGATGGTACCCTAGCGACCAAGCGAAACTTCTTTAGTGAGGTTTTCTTGCGTCTGAGGAGCCACTCTTAACCTAGGCTTTCCGAACTGTGCAGTCGCTGCCGCTTCGAAGAGAGCGACCAGCTACAACGCGATTCAGTCACTACTCTCGTGACCACCCGCATAAATTTACCGGGAAAATGGAATTTTAGCACACAGTTGCTGGTGTACGCGTCGCAGAGAAACTGATCGCGGTCGCGTGAAACGAGGATTCTACTCGAGGTAATGTTGCGTTAACAATTTTTTCCGATTTGCGAAATTCTCATCCGCAAGAATGACTTTTAGCCGGAAGCGCCGTTTCTTTTAAAAGGGGCTTGACACATCTCCACTCTCGGAAAGTATAAAGCTGCGACAGCACAGCATGAACAAAAGCTTCTTTAAGCTTAACAAGAGCACAATGAAGGGGCCTCGGAAGAAAACAGTTTCCATGACTTTAGAATAACTCGGCCTCCACTGAGACCAGCGGAATATTTTTCATTGTCGAGCAGTTAAACGGCTCCACTTCAGGAGCATGCACAACTGGCCGGCAAGACAAGCAGCTTCTCGGTGCCGCCAACGTTACGAAGATGAGTTCACCAAAATTCGTAACTTCCCTTTGATCCGGCGTCCTTATATTTTGTATAATTTAGATCGAGAAACTGGCTGGGCCCCTACGCAAATGCCAGTAGACATGGTTGTAGCCAGTCATAAACGCAGTGAAACAAGGTACTGCAGCACCGTAAGACCTTTGCCTATTCTGATACTGTCTGAAGGCCTCCAAAAAATGATAAATTGGTGTCTTCGCGCGTTTTTTATGAAGGTGCGAAAACAAAGGGAGATTACCTCTTAGATGAGTTAAAACCGTGAGTCATCATGTTTCAGCATTAATTCCCTAACGTATTTTGTTCGTTAGCTAATTATAGACTATTGCGCAAACTAGAACTATGTAGTGTACATAAAAAGGCTCACAGAATTATCGCTTACGGTATAAAATATCGGTGTACACATATAAGCCACCATTAAGCAGAACACCATAAAAACAAGTAAGCAGGTCTTCCTGAGTGAAGCCTAGTTGGTTCCCTTTGTTTCCTAATATATCTCAGTAACCTATTTTAACCTACGAACGACGTTTTCTGGATAGGCAATACACATGATACCTCAACTGTATTTAGTAGGATACACCAACTCATACAAATATATAAGGACAATAACGTTTTAGACGAAATATCCAATTTAGTAGGACGGAAAGTTGAGGGAGTTGGTGCTGATTGATCTTGCTAGTAGTGCTTCCTCCTGTGTATTTATTTTCTTAGTCAACGTCTTTTCCGCCCCTGAATTGAAAATGAAATATCTATGAGTCTCGAACATCAATTCTTAAAAGTATTACGAAAATAATGCAGGCAATAGTGTATTCCACGAAAAATATAGCCCCGAATTTAAAATAAAGGATATGTTCAGCGCAATTCCTAATAAGATATTTGATCTTGTTAAAAAAAACACCACCACATTTTCTGAAATGTATATGACATTTACATGTTGAACACTTACATTCGGGAAGGCGTCCCTGAAATGGGCTCTGTCAGCTTCGTCAAGTCAGGTAGCGTGCTGGTGACCTTCCACGAAATATTCCTGTTTTGGTGATGGCGACAAGAAGCCGAAGGCAAACTTAACTGGTTTACTGCTTTACCAGATATGAGCCGGAAAAATACCGGATCAATACCCTTACGGGCGGGATTACAGCAGAACTCGACAGGGCGACAGCATCCATTCGCTGCTGCACAACGAATTCAACTATCCAGCGAGAGGGTGGGTTTTTATACACAAAACCCGTAACGGCTGCCAGCCTATCCAGTGCTTCTGTACACACCGCCCGAAAATAGTACACACACATAACGCCCTTTCCTGAGTTTTTGAGAGCCGGCAGTAATGGCACTCGTTCAGTCTGAGAGAAGGGTAGAGGACTTCTCGGCTGCGGCATCCGCTTCGCCGAGCCAAGTCTCAACACGACGGACCGTTTGCCGCCCCCGAGGCTGAGTCACCGACAGCAAGGCTCTCACGCGGCAGGAACACATGAGGAGGGTAGGCTCTGCTATAAACTACAGAAGCAGTGCACAAAGCTCGCACTACTCTTTGAACTTAATAGCAGCGTGCTGAATCGTAGCAATACGTACTCAGTATACAAAATGGAGACTGTCGAGCGGTAACAATAAATCGCCAAGTTTTACTTTATCCGTAATTGATACTGTGTACTGGAACTAAATTATTGTCATTTGGCTTGGGAAACTAAGAACTTAAAAATACTTCAAAAAACAAATAAGAATAAAGTCAAAGTATCTCGAACAGGGTAAGCAGAAAGTATTGTAAAGATCCCTACGATTGTGATATGTAACATTTTTTTATGATACATTCATCATCATCATCAGCCTACTCAGCTCCACTGCAGGACGAAGGCCTCTCCCAAAGACCTCCAAGCGCTCCTGTACTCCCCTTCTCGAGTGCACAGTTTCCCCCCAAATGTCCTTATTCCATCCCTCCAACGGATTCCTTGCCTTCCCCTTCTTCTAAACCCATCTCTTGGTATCCACTCTGTTACCCCATTTGTCCACCGGGTGTCAGTTCGCCTCACTACATGGTCAGCGGAAGACAATTTTATTTTCTTTATTTCAGCTATGATATCTTCTACTGTAGTTTGCTTTGTGATCCACTTAGCTCGTTTCTTGTCCCTGAGTTTTATTCCTAACATCATTCGTTCCATGGCCCGTCGAGACGACCTAAGTTTGCTTTCTAGTTGTTTACTAAGGCGACAATTGTTTCCGCTCCGTATGATATCACCAGCAGTATGCACTGGTTGAAGATTTTTGTTTTCAGTGACAGAGGTAGCTTACTTTTCTTACCGGGGACTGAGGACTGAGAGTTGAGTTGGCCGTTCATGTTAGGTGGCGGCCATCTACTACACCAGGGTGGCTAGATCTTTCTTTGATAATGGAGTGTTGTATACTACCACTCAAATCTCTTTACTAGTTCTCTCTCGCCTGTAGACACCGGACATCTATTCGAACGCAAAATAGGCAGGTCGAAAATTTATTCAATACTTTGGCACAGCGTTATAATATACTATGCTAAAACGTGGAACGTAGATTCGGCGCCTTTGTTCCACATCTTATAGAACTGACTTAGCCTCTCCCTAGATTATCGTGCCATTACATAAAGCTACTTGAGCCTATATTTTAATTTCCACGTCGCCCACTCCTACGCTGCTTGGTCATTTCATTTCTGTGGGTTTACAAACAACTAATGCGTTGTTTATACTTAAACCTTTCTTAGATTGTAGTTGCGTTTTCTTGTTTACTTTGATAGCGAAGGATCTACTAAACTACCTCTTTGAATGTCATGGATCTCGCCGCAAAGCCCTTCAGCAACACACACCGCTTTTTTTTACTATGCAGGGAGATTACCCGCTGCGTTAGCAAGTGACAATGCGATGGGGGAAAGGGTGCTTCGCTTGAACGTTATCACCAAGCCGAGGCTGCCCCTTTCTACGTGCAGTTAACGCAAGCCAACCATGTCACTTGGACGGGTTTATGATGGACGCATTCGACCACTGGGCTGAATAAGTTTAGTGACGAAGTCTAGAGAACGCATAGTCCGCGCGTACGAAAGCGCTGCTCTGATGGTGGCTTTGTCGGCGCCGCGTGTGCTGTTTGTGCGTGGCCTCTGGCTCAAGCGAAAGGCTCAATTCCCCCATCCAATTGCAAGTGTGACATCAATTTAGTCAAATCTCAACCTGCCTACTCTTGCAACGTGTTTTACAATTCTGTGACATCTCATGTACTAATATTTATACAGGTTAATCCGAACTTTTTATGTACGCAGAAGATGTCTACGTTTGTTCCCCATGATTTGACTCACCATAATGTGAAGTAAGCAGACTCCTACAGCAGAGTTAGGAATTGCTTTTGAAAAAGAGGTTTGAGTTAAATGTCACAAAGACCACCTGGGCATGGTATTGGGGCCACGTAAGTCAAACGTAGAAAAAGAACTCTCATTCATTTTATTTGTATCAGAATGCATCAAGTAAAAAACCTTTTGTCGTGTATTTCGAAGAAAATCTCACACGGAATAAGCGCAGCAGTTCATTCAACGAACTGAATAAATTTGTGGGAGAATTAATCAGAATTGCACATTTGATAATGTGTAAGTTGAAGCGGCTCAATAAAATACAGCTTTTTTCTTGCGACACTGCCATGATTCACTGGTGTGGAGCTCAACAACAAAGGCATACTAAAAATGAATGCTTTGCATGTACTCAATTTACGTTGTCGCTTTGCAGATCTGGAGATGGCTTTGTTGCTTGGATATTGTTGCGTATTATTAGACGGAAATGTAGACAGCAAGATGGCGATGTACCTATTTATTAGGCGTAGCGCTACACCGAAGAGTACAGGCAGCACGGCGAGTCTCAGCGAAGACGGATGAATTAGACTGGCCCGCGAGCGGTGGATTCACATATTTACGTCGTCGTCTTCGAACACCTGGCAGTCCAAGAAGCACAGAACGCATCACTCACTGGGGATTGAACACTCCACGGCGATCGCACTCACCGCAAGGAGATGATCGCGGCTTGACAAATATCACTTGACATTTGCCCCTCCCCGTCGAGAGATCATCGCCCATATGCTTGCAAAGCTGTTGAAAAAAAATGAATGCCCTCAACGTGCCCGACAGCACGGTGCCCATTAGTCTTTGAAAAGTGGCTGGAGCGGAACACAACCCGAACGGCAACAATTTAAATTCGTACAGTTCATCGGGCGTCACAAAAGCGGTTTTCTTGCGGTCCCTTTAATCGACCTCGATCTGCAAATACCCGCTTTTTAGGTCCATAGACGAAAAATAGCAGGCGTGTCGTAGTCTGTCGAGGGAGTCGCGAATGCGAGGCAACGGGTAAACGTCTTTTTTCGTAACCTTGTTGAATGTGCGGTAGTCAACACAAAGCCACAAGGTCTCATCTTTCGTTTTCACTACAACGACGGGCCACGCCGAATGACTATGCTACGATGCGATGACGTCGTCTTCTGGCATTGGCTGACATTGCCGCCGTATTGCATCGCGTTCCTTGGGGGACACACGGTACGGGTTCTCACGGATGGGCGTCGTCGTTTCTTCGGTAATAATTCGATGCTTTGCCAGATGCGTCTGACGGATACCTGCCGTGCACGAAAAACGGTCCGCATATTGTTCTAGTAGGGCGACGAGCGATCGGTGTTTTTAGGACGACAGGTTGGAGATGGCATGTATTGCGAGTTTACCGCTCGCTGTGGCGGTGGGACCAGTTTGGAGCACAAAACAGGCCTCTATGTCATCGACATCTTCGAAGAAGGCTACAGTAGTCCATTCAGAATGTGCTGGCATTCATTGGCGAAATTGGTGAGCAGAAGATTTCCGCCGCCACAGAACCGCCACAGAACAACAAAACAAAACTAAGAAAACGAGGGATCTAATTGCCAAACGTAATAACATAAAAGTTGAAAGTACCGCATGGGATTGAATTACCTGAGATGTCAAAACTAACAGAAGAAAAACAAACAACAGTAGCGCATATAACAGGCAGTGATCTAGGAAACTCTGCAAATAGAGGGATTAAAAGCAACTAAGAGAAAGCTAGTCATCAGCAAATACAGCATTGAGGCAATCTGAGAGGAGCAGGGTAACGTTACGCACAACTTCGACGAAATAATAAAGGCAGGCGAACAATTCTACACCAAGCTGTATACCAGTGACGACAGACCAGCCGAAACCACTGAGAGTACAAGCTCAATTTACGATGTCCCGCTAGTAATAAAGAGGACTCAAGAAAGCTCTCAAAGGCATGAAGAAAGGAAAATCTGCATGTGACGACAGCATAGCCGCAGACCTTTTAATTTACGGAGGAGATATTGTAGTGTGAGAGCTTCCTGTACCATTTTCGGAATGCTTGAAGACTCAAAAAAGTGCCCATAGCCCGGAAACACGCTAAGAATATTCTGATTCATAAGAAGGAAGGTCCCAAGGACATCAAGAATTACAGACCCATTAGCCTAGTCTGAGTTGTTTACAAGTTGTCTACCAAAATAATACATAGCCTCATACGTGACAGCCTAGATTTTCAACAACCCAGAGAACAGGCTGTTAAGGAAAGGTTACTCAACGATGGATGACATCCATGTTGTCAATCATCTGATAGAAAAATCGGCAGAATACACTAACCCCTTTAAAAGGAATTTATATACTATGCAAAACCTTTGATTCTGTGTTCACCGCACCTGTGCTCGAACTACTAGAAGGCCTCGGAATAGCGTTGACCTACTCAACTTTGTTAGGACATATGAAAACAATGCACGTCCAGGATAACCGTCCACAAGCAAAGCGAGAAATTCCCGATCTGAAAGAGAGTAAGACAGGAAGATACCATCTCGCCAAAACTATTCACATCCTGTCTGCAGTTGTATTGCGAAAAGCTTGAATGGGAGAACACAGGATTAAGGATAAACGAAGAATACTTGAGCCATCTGAGATTTTCGGACGACATAGTCTTGCTGAGTGAGGATGCAGATTACCTGCAAACAATGCTTGAAGAACTACAATAAGAAAGCACTGCCGTGGGGCGAAACATAATGGTGAATAAATCGAAAGTAATGAGGATTTAGCATGCCATACACTTCCTTTTCAGCGTAGGAAAGGAAACGCAAGGAGAATTACAAGAATACAACTACCTTGCACAGATTTTCAGGGCAGACCCCAACCACAAGAGAAAATCCGGCGCAGAATAGATATTGGTTGGAGAGCACGCGGCAAGTAATCGGAAATAATTAAAAGTGCACTACATCTGTGACTCAAACGGATAATCTACAATCCGTCGGATATGAGGTATAGTGCTATACTAAACATCGATAAAGCAACTTAGGTCGGCTAAACGGGCCATGGAACGAATAATGTTAGGAGTAACACTCCAAGACAGGAAACAAGCTACCTGGATCGGAGAACACAGTAGACTAGAAAATATCGTAGTTCTAACCAAACACGAAAGGGCCATGGGATGGCGAAGTAGTGAGACGAACCGAGAACCGGTGGACAATTAGGTAAACATAGTGGATACCAAAAGATTGGTCTATGCTAAGGGGAAGGCCAATAACACGATGCAGGGTTGAACTTAAAAAATTCGGGGCTAAAGTGTGGACTCGAGCAGCGCAGGACCGTAGCGGTTGGAGGTCGATGGGAGAGGCCTTCGTTCTGCAGTGGACCTGATTAGGATGACGACGATGATGATAATAATAATGATGATGATGATCCTTTTCTTGTTGATCTCGTTTGCTCTTTTCGTCGTGTGCCACGCCGGGCCATGTTATTTGATGGGAAAAGGGTGTCACCTTGTCGTCACTGACCTAGACTCAAGAAATGCAGCGCAGACGGCGAGACTAAGCACAAAAACACACAACGCAGGCGATTCTTCTTGCTTATTCTTCGCTTCTGCGCCGTTTATCTTCGAGTTACATAGTACCAACAGGCCTTTCAGCAAACCCATCTGAACTAAACCGAACTTGTTTGATTTTCAATGTTCTAAATCGAATTGCGATGGGTATTGTTATGTGAGTGTCAGATACACAGTCTGGAAGGGCCAACGCCGGCGCACTAGATTTGCCGACAGTGGAATGTGCGTCTCTTTTGAGTGAGTGCTCCTTCGTCCCTTGAGTCTTCTTCTTTGTTGGAGAACAATTCTGCTCCAAATAAAGTTAGTTTAAACAAAAACCTTGCTTCGCTCTTCATTGCGTCAAAATAATGTGTAAGCTAAAGCATAACGAGCCAAAGTAACGGACTCTTTTATGCCTTTTTTCGGTTCTCTAGATGGATCACCCGCAGAAATGATCCTAAAAATGCACTTGGCACAATAATACAATGCCACGACCCAACAAAATCGGATGTGTTGAAACCGAACGCTATGCGGCGTTCATGTCATGCATAGGGAAAAATTATTCGATAATACCTAAGTAAGTGCATTGCTTTTTGAAGCCCGAGTGGGTTGCTTGCGGACAAAAACATTTATCCGCGAGCCGGTACAGGACGAACTATGCGCAGGCTGCGGAAATGAGCCAGAGACCATACGACATATTGTAACGGAGTGCAAAAGTATCCGTCCAGTCCTCAGTGATGGAGCCATCCAGCTTCCTCAAGGAGCCGTTATTTCACCCCTCCTCTTCAATCTGGCTCTCCTTCGCCTAGCACACGAATTGAAACAGATTCCAAATCTCCGTTTTAGTTTGTATGCTGACGACATTGCGCTCTGGGTCACGGGGGGTAGCGACGCGCACATCGAAAGCACCCTTCAGGCTGGCGCAGACGTGGTCTCAACTGAGGCTAATAAGGCAGGCCTCGTGGGCTCTCCCACGAAATCAGAGCTTCTCATTCTCCCTCCCAAAAAGACAGCCTCTGCAACCTCTGAGTTCGAAATTCTGGTACAAGGTCACCCCGTTCCTCAGGTACCAAAACTCAAGGTGTTAGGCCTCATTATTCAGCAGAATCGAACCAATTCGGAACTCATAAGGCAATTAAGTGCCCAAGTAGACCAGCTGATAGCACTCATCAGAAGGGTGTCCAGTCGAAATCGAGGTCTGGGCGAGAAAGACAGACACAGCCTCGTACAGGCATTTTTCGTTAGTAGGCTCGTCTATACCTTGCCCTACATTCGCGCTAGCAAAACGGAGCTAACTAAAATCAACTGCCTCATTCGGAAAGCATATAGGGCGGCTCTGCAGCTACCACAGCATGCTTCCACTGCCCGGCTTAATAATCTTGGGGTCTACAATACTTCTGAGGAGCTCATCGAGGCGCACCTCTCCTCACAGCGGGAACGCCTAGAGCGCTCACCACCAGTCGAGAAATACTTAAGGCGCAGAATATCCCTGTCTCAGACCTGGTGCAGGAGGAATGTTCCATCCCGACAGATGTCCGAGAGCATCTTATCGTTCGGCCTCTGCCCAGGCATATGCATCCGGTTTACAACGCACCACGACGACTCTCAAGGGCTCGAGCCCTCGCCCGACAGCTACCCATCCGGCCCGATATCGTCTACGCAGATGCCGCAGAATACAGGCACCGAAATGCCTACGCGGTGGCAGTTATCAACCACCCGCACTCCCCCCCAGTTAATGCAATCACCATCCGCACTGATTCACCAGCTAAGGCGGAAGAGATGGCAATCGCTCTGGCTCTTACTTGTCGGCCACAACCTAGAATCATAATCTCAGATTCGAAACTGGCCATTCTAAATTTTGCACGAGGCAATATCTCCTCGGATGCGCTCCAAATTCTCCAACAAAATCCATCCACTATCTCTGTGGAACTCGTCTGGGCCCCTGCCCATGCAGGGCTACAGGGGAATGAGGCGGCACACATGGCGGCCCGAGAGCTTACACACCGGGCCGGCATGAGCCCCTTTCCCCACCACGGCGCCAGGTCCACCAGAGACAAACTGATCACTTTTAACGATATTACAGAGCACTACCGTCTCTCCCGTCGTATCTACCCACCATCCCATACATCCCTTCCACAACATAAAGTGCGAACATGGAGACTCCTTCAAACGGGAGCCTTCCCAACGAGATCCCTTCTCCACCACATTCGCCCGTCAGAATTCCCCTCTCCCGAATGTCCCCTTTGTGGTGCGTATGCATCACTCACCCATTGCATGTGGGAATGCCCTCAAGACCCGTTCCCCCCAATCACCAGCAGCGAGCAGTGGGAGGAGGCGCTGGGCAGCTCCGACCTGGCCACCCAGGAGCTCTTGGTTGAACGAGATGCTTTAGTCGCCACCAGCCTGGTGGCCACCCCGTCTCCTTAACCATCTGTTCATATAGTTTTCTCTCTCTCTCTCTCTCCTCTCTCTCATCTCTCTCTCTCTCTCCGTCTCTCTCTCTCTCTCTCTCTCTCTCCGAAAGCCCTTGGCTTTAAGGTTAGCGGAAAAGTGAACTGGACAGCAGTAGAGGTTAGTAAAAGAAGGTTAGAATGTTGGTGGGAAAAGAGGAGAGAACAATCTGGGAAGATATGCGAACAGAGAAGTCAGACTAGCACAAAAGTTTCGTAAAAGTGTTTGCTTTTTATTTTGACATTATTTTTAATTTATTTTGTTTGTATTTTTTGGCGAGGTAATTGTACAGTAGCGTTGCGACTAAGGCCGCTGTGCAACGCCACTCCGTTACAAAGGGGAAGCCACTAAGCATCATCATCGGATGGCAACACACTTATACACATTTGAAGCTTAACTGCTACAAACATCTTTGCCTATATTAGAAGAAAGAAAGCACCACAATCTGGTGATAATGTGTTTCTATACCTATCTGCTTCATGGATTATGGCAGACTTTATTTTATTCATACTAACGTTTAGTAAAACTACTGACCTTTGATGGACTTCTCTGGTTTGAGACTTTATCGTCTGCCTGCTAGAAATCTTACAGGGTAACGAGAATAACTCTAAGGCAGTATTTTCAAAATTTTTTTGACACTTTATTTTTTATTTATTTGACACTTTATGAATTCTCTAAAACTGCCCTTGTGGCACTCGTTTTTTTGAAGCAGAGTTTCCACCATTTGTCTTTTGGCCTCTTGAGGAGATTTTCATAGCAATGTCCATATTTAGACGTATATCCAATATCACCGCAGGGCCTCATGCACTTGCACTTTTTGTGGCAGCCGGTGCTATTGCCAGGTCCGAAAAACTGGCACTATGGAAAAGGTAAAATAAAAAGAAAAACTGGATCAGTGGTGCGCCCCTGTGTTAAACCATGCCGAAAAATTGATGTACACCTACCGGCAGTTCACAGAGTATGCTAAAGTTATCCAAATAATACCACTTATGTCTGTTGACGAAAAAAAAAAAAAACAAATCAGTTTCCCGCAACGTGCAAGCAGCCGGGAGGGCAGAGCAGTGGTTCGCCACGGGGGATTTGGCGCCCTTTCCGCTCTTTACTACCACCCCTAACTCTATTACCCTCTCTGTCTCACCGCTCTCTTGAGCAATTGAACAGAGGTTTGTCCAATGCAATTCAATTTCATATTTGCGCGCTTTCGAGGCGCTTTTTCAAAGAAAATGCTACGAGTTGTGCCGCGCCTCCGCCAGATGGCGCCACGGGTCCCGCGACCGAGAGAAGACGCAGTGAAACATCCCCCTCGCGAGGGGCACGATCAAATGCAGAGCATTTCCGGGGGCGCACGACGTTAAGTAGTTTGCGTTACGTTACCGTTGTTGCACTTGTGGCAACTTCTGACGAGAGAGCGCTCGTCAGCAGTAATTTGAATGAGTCAACGATATAGGGCGCGTTCATAGCGTCCCATTCTGTGTCGGCTTTGTGGCGCAGTGGGTAGAGCACGATGTACTACATCGCGTTCCGCCCGCAGGGTCGAGGGATCGAAACCGGGCGCCGGATAGTTTTTTTTTATATAGTAGGGAGGGGTGCGGTGCGCACTACGGACGTCAACGCGGGTGACATCGTGAGTTACTGAAATGCTCTGCATTTAAAAAACAAATCAGTTTCCCGCAACGTGAAAGCTGCCTGGGAGTGCAGAGCAGTGGTTCGCCACGGGGGCTTTGGCGCCCTTTCCGCTCTTTACTACCGCCCCCAACTCTATTACCCTCTCTGTCTCACCGCTCTCTTGAGCAATTGAACAGAGGTTTGTCCAATGCAATTCAATTTTCCTGACTTCACAGCGATCGCACGCTTTTTGCTGGGACAGCTCGTATCCTTTTCATTTTGTTTCTGCTTCTGCGTGGAACAGCACGAGTGGGAGTTTTGTTCTTTTAAAGACGATAGCCTTTTTTGAGCTACTTAAACGCAGAAATTTTGGTCTGTCTGTATGTCTGTCTTCGACTCGATTCAGCATCCAGGCAAAGTGAAACGGAAGCTGCGCAATAGTCTTATATACTCACAGCCAAATCTAAACGTCTACGTCTGGTGTCAATGTTCGTACTTGTCAACATTGTTGAACAAGAACAAGACAATACGCAAACTTATGGCGGAACATCAATACATAAGTGATATGTGCAGGGTATATTTATTTAAAAATTCATGGATTCTTGGTTTTCTCGATAGCAAATGAAATACTACATCAACGGCAGAAAACCTTCGCCTGCTGTTGCCAGCGCAACCTTCTGGCAGCATTTAAGAAGAAATCAAACGGCAAAAGCAACGAAAGATTCCACTAGATGGGATGCACGTTCCGCTTGGCACGCTCGTGGATTAGGGCAACGTGGTTTTGTAAACTTTGTAGTAGGGTGCCAGAATTCACGCGCGTCTCCGCCGTACGGCAGCGCTGGCGTCGAGACACCCGACTTGGAGCAGCGGAACGCGGTAAATTTAAATGGACTTGAGTAAGCCTCTAGCGTGTTGTCTTGGGAGGAACGAGATGTGATAGGAAACATAAGAGGATATCGGGAAAGAGAAGGGAGGTATTTACTTGGCAGGGGAGCCAGTCGACTATCGTCTTTGGGCGATGTTTTCAACAAAAGGAGCAGATACGCGGCCTTTTTTGTGTGTGTGTGTTTGCTTTGATTTCGCACATGCTGGAGGCTTTCTGCGCCATTCTGAACGCGTCGTTACTTTCTTCCGCGGCCACATTTTTCCCTTGCTATCATAAAAAGCAACCCAACGAGCGTTCCTAACTAAATGAACGCGTAACTGCCGGTTAAGTACATGTAGTTTACCTCAAATGTACCTGTCGTTTTCTTTGCGCTAAATAATGGGGGCATGTAAGAAAAGTACTAGTGCTTTAAAGAACTTCAGACGCTTCTGCCTATATAAACCTCTTGTTCCGGTCCCCTCTTATAACTCTTGGCAGGAAGGCTGAATGGAAGGACAAGCGAATGTCTTTTGGAAGCCTCTGTTTGCTCGTGTGACGCCGCGTGACTTCGGTGACTAGAAAGCGCGACTGCGGATGAGCTACGACGACAAGCAGAGCCCCTAAAATACTCAGCGCTCAAAATTAACGGAGGTTGCTCTCCGCTAACCGCCAGTTAAAGCAGTGTGCAGACAGATCAAACTGTATTCGTTCAAAGATCCTCCAGAAGTTTGGTTACGTGCAGTAAGCAGTTAGCATAGCCAAATTATTTTTAGGTCTTCTTTACCTTCATTTTTTTTTGTACTATCGAGATCATGTTTTCACCGTTCCTTATTTGTGTGGTAAGAACAAGTAGCAACAATTTCCACCGCTCGTTGCCACTTACTGGAGTTCAATAATTTAAGATGACATTTTTTTAGCTTCGCAGAAATAGTTTATAAATGAGCACTACAAAAATGCGCACATCTCTCCAGATACAATTTAAAATATAGGAGAGAAAAAAATTCACAATTTCGTTAGTTTATGTTTCGAAAGAATGAATATTTTTCAGTCGTTTTGGGAGTTATCTCATCAAAAACGGTAATGTGCAGCTAGTGACAGTTTCCCCCGGCTGATTAAGCTTCATAAAAATGTATTATGGTTTACAATTACGTCCTTCGTTAGTTTTAATTGATGTAAACGATATTTCAGTGTGTCACGCTCACCTGACCCGAACTTGGAAGACACCAGCTTTTTTTTTCACTTTCTGTGCTAAAAGTGACCTAGATACAAAGATACGCAAAGCACGTATCCGAGTAGATATTGCAAAGAAATTGCAGTTAAAGTAAAAAACTACAGGCATATTATTCAGGCCACGTCACAAGAACGTAGCGAAACATTCTCCGCTGACTTTGATGGTATGTCAATACATGAACTAAGAGAAAAAATTTGCGGGTGGTATCTGAAGTAATTCCCATGTGGACTACTCAAAAAAAGTTGGTATACAACAAATATGCGCGCATAAACGTAATTTCAAGAACTGCACCCATGACACCACCCGTATGGAAATAATATCTATATACCAACGCGTTTTACACGCAACAGCGCTATAGGTGCCAGGTCTGAGGCCCAACAAAGAAGATACACTATATACACCCCACTTTTTTCTTATAAAACTGATCCCATGGCATATAGTAATTACCATGGCCGCATTGCAGAGCTGCATACCGATCTAATTTCTTGCTCGATTTCAGGCTTAAAGGTGATAGAATACGTTGTTTGGAGCGCTTTTATACCAACCATGCAAATAGAAAAAAAGCCGATATCGTTATTCTATTCCTCTTAGATGCACCGCCAGAGACATACCAAAAAGAACGAAATTGTAAAAAAAAATAAATTTAAGTATGTCAACAAAAAAGGGCCACAAAAGTGATCCTTAAACTGTAAACGTTTTCTAAATATCTTTTTAAAGAGTTAAGGCAACATTTATCACTGATAATATGCGTTATTTCTCCGTAGCTGATACCCTGCTTCTCGCCCTTCCTTTGCATTTTCAGCTCTGTACGCAGATCGATGAGCACATTCCTGTAGCGCTTTTCGCTTTTTCTGTTTATGACTGCACATCTACATGTAACTAGACATTTAGGCGAAGCTTTCTTGGTTGGACTGATGGCGGTGGCGTGCCCATTACGCACCGCCGGAAAACTGATTTTGATGATCATGAGGATGATGATGAAACAAAAGAAAAGCTTCCCTTCGTCGGAATCCCATGGGGGTTCTTTGCGTTATGATGCCGAAGTCTATGTGATTGCGCCATCATCGCATTCGGGTCGCCCACGATTTTGCTTGTGTTTGTTACACGGGCGTTGGCTTTGGAATTTGGAAACGTTGCCGAGGACCTGGGCTTTTCATTTTGGTAGTTAGTATTTTGGACTTCAGAAGCATGGAACAACGACGATGGGTGGGAGGAGGGCACGCAGCTTTCTCGTGAGGGATTCGTTTTGCTTAGGTCTCAGTTTGGACTGTGACTGGCAGGCAGTTCGCATTTTCGTCGCTCCCTTTGATTTTCAAGCACAAGAAAGTATCGCGTTTAAAGCATCGTCGTCGTTAGACGAGCGGATTTGAATTACATTATCCTCTGCTTCAATGAAGAACGACTGCAGTTGATTGGAACTAAACACTGGCTCCTAACAATACCAAACAAAAATATTTTTATCATATTTACCATCATCATCATCAGCAGCAGCAGCAGCAGCAGCAGCAGCAGCCTATCTACGCCAACTGCACCGCAAAGGCGCCTCCCAGATATCCCCAATTTCCCCGGTCATGTGCTAACTGCAACCAATTTATCCCCGCAAACATCTTCATCACACCTGCCTATCTAACTTTCTGCCGCCCCCTGCCACGCTTGCCTTCTCTAGGGATCCACTCTGTTACCTTTAATGACCAACGCGATGTCTGTACACTATATCCGTATTCACCTAATGAAGTAATTTGTAATTGTACTTCGAGTACTTCGGGACCGGGTTCTGAGGTTTGAAGGTGCCCTAGTTAATGCGCATCTTCACTTCGTAAGCACAATATTTCACTTCATTAAAACTATTTGAGTGCAGCATCTTCTCATCGCAACAGGCACCAATTTTTCTTGGTTTTTGTTTTGGTCGAGAAAGCAAGATGACCGACGACAGCTTCGTGCTTGAGTTGACGCTTAGAATCGTTTATGTATGTGCCTAACATATCATCTGCTTTTAGGCTCATACACGAGGGCGACGCGCCGACATACATGGAAGCGTGCCGGTTTTCTTTAGTTAGGGTATCTGCGTTATTTTACATGATCATATGAAAGGTTTGATCCGTAGATCGCTCTTCCTGTTTACGCGCACAAGCGCCTGCGGTACAACCAGGAAAAAATTTGAAAAAAAAAGTGGAAAGTGTGGAATGCATAATAAAAAGTAAAAATGACAAATCCCAGTCATAGATGGGAACAGCCACGAAGCGCATCTTCATTTGCATGCCTTTCCGAACTCACCCCTCACAAAGTGTTTTTCGAACTATGTCTCTGCACCAACACAAAATGTGCGCAGCTCTCGCAAGGCCATATTACGTTGTGGGTATCGTTGTTGTGGTGGTCGTCGTTGTGGTGATATACTCACCACCCTGCTCTATTTCCATGCCGTCGCGTAGCATACGACGCCACCGCGAAGTTCAGACGTGAGCTCCAAGAACTTTCTCAAATTTCGCTTCGGCCGGCGAACTTAGCCCGGTGGGTGGCGCTTCCTTCGTCAGCGAGAATTGGTTCGGATGGCGGCCCCAGCGTGGTCGGCGCCGCCAACTCCGGAGCCACGAAACCTCGCTTGCTTGAATTTCGCTGAGCCTGAGGATCCTACTGACCCCCATGGTGTTTTGTTTAGTTTGTGCCTGCAGTACTAAGCTTCGCTCAAAAATTACTGACACCTTTCATCGATTCAGAAACCATTCATCGATTCGGAAACAAATGCAGGTCCTTCGAGAAGCACCATAAAAAACGGAAGCAGTTAGAGCGATAGCAAACAGCCGCATGAATGAGTTGGTGTCCCCATAATTCTCGCTTTCAGCTTCGGGATGAGGCAAGTCCCCATCCAGGGCGTCTATGAAAGGAGCGATTTTTTTCAGGATGTCGCCATATTGTAAACTGAACTCTAAGCATTGGACGAAAACGGGTTCCTTCTTACAGTGGCCGCTCTTGTTGGGCTTACGTGCTTCTCTACTTTTTGATTTCCGGTTCACGGCAAGGCGCGTGAGCCCCCGCGTGAGCCCCGTGAGCCCTACGAGGGATACGGTGAACTAGAATGCAATATTCTAGTTCACTGTACCACAGCGTGAACTTCTGGCATCCAGTTGGCTGCCAAGGCGGCGAAAGTCGAAGAGGCCCAAAGTGACAGCCAATAACTGTTCTCCCAGCTACTGAAGAGCAGGCAGTCATTAACAGGAGGAAGTTGGACGCGGACGCAGCGACTACCGGCATGACAGGCCCGCTTCCGATTCCGGGGGCGGCGCGTAACGCGCAAACATATTTGCAAAGCTAGATCGCCGACGAACTGCCTGTTCGGCACCGCCGGCCGAGCGGGGGCACCACCCTGTGGCGTTGGGTGTTTTCTCCAAGCAAATTTCGCACCGTATAAGCTGAACATATGGAGCAAAACAAAACGTCGTTCTCCCGTTATAAAAACTTTCTGGGGAAGATTAAAAATTCCGCCTCTTTCGGTTGCATCGTCCCAGCAAAAACACACTCCAAATTTCAAGTGTCTCGACCGAGGGCTTGGGATTTTGTAAACAATGATCGCCCGTCCTGCAGAACAGATCTCAGAAAATTGTGCGAACTCATAAACACATTTCTGTAAACTTTGGCCTTCAGGTAGTTCTTAAGAGCACTAAATTTATTAAAACAATATAAAAACTATGAATGTTGTCCTCGACAAGTTTAGAACACACGTCAGCGTTATGTGTTCCATTGCTTATGCATAAACTTGTGGTATTAAGTGCAGAGCCTTAATGGGTTCGCTTTGTCGTCGTAGCTCCTTAACGGTCGATGTCAAGCAATTGTCGGAATCAGGCGGTGCAGCGAGATAACGGACATAACTAGATCCTTGTGTACCGTGACCAGTTGGCACGCCGAAGCTTCGAAATCCACGCGTTTTAAATGGTCATAATCGTTCGAACTTCTGAATCCCTGGCGTTTGTCACGCATCTCCCCGTTGTTTAGCGCAAAGTAAACTTTCGATACACTTTAGGCAAAATCTGTGTATATAACCGGCAGCCCCCGCGTTCATTTAGTTAGGAACGCTCGTTGGGTTGGCTTTCACGATAGTAAGCAAACAAAGCCGCCGCGCAACAAAGAAATGGCGCGTTTTAAATGCCGCAAAAAGGCTCAAGGCGCGCAAGAACAAAAATGAGGAGTTCGAAATACCGCAGCAAGGCTGCAGCCGCACAACAAAAAAATTACGCGTTCGAAAGGACGCAAAACAGCTCCAGCATACCAAATTAAAGCAAGCACTAAAAGAACTGAACTCCCGCTGGCATAGTTTCAGGGAGGGTGCGCGCGCACTGCGAAGGCAGAAAATTTGAATTGCATACTCATAAAGAGAGTAGTGAAGCAGGGCGGCGAAGGGCGAATCACTGCTCTGCGCTTCCAACAGCTTTCCCGTTGAGTGGAACGGCTTTATTTTTATTGGCATATGGAAGGTATCGTTTCTTTTTAAATTCCTATGTGGTAGAAAAGCGTGCACATGTATATAGCTGCATGAACTCTAATGGCATTACTGTTCATGTTTCTATTGTAGGTGCTCTAAAATTTGAACGGAGCGGGAGAGAAGTGCTCGGAGCGGGCAAAAGTGCATGCTAGCGCGATCTATGAATACATGCGCCTCAGATTACAAGGGTATGTGCGGGTACATCCGGCTGGCCATTTCGAAGTTCTGACGCTAGCCTTATCGCCGGCTCAGGCAGCGTCGCGCTACTGCCATCGCTGCTCGTCAGGGGCCCTCGTAATGCTTTATGCAGGAATTAGCTTTCGCCACGTTGGGAAGAAAACTAGGTCTTTAGCGGGGCTCACTTTCTTCTTCCTTAAGAATGCCACCGCTTTCAATATGCGTACATGTCGTGGTTTACGATTCGCTAGATTGTGAGTTTGCTTCGAGGGACTGTGGCCAGAATCATGCTTGACCAAAGGAAACGCGTGCAAATGAACAACAAACAAGAATTGCATCTGCGTACGGTCTGCATTCCGTTTAGGCCCTACTCACTCTATATTAATTAGCATGCTCTCTTTCCTCCTTGTTGGGACGTCTCTTCAGAATGCGGGGGTTTTGTAATAAAACTAGTGTTTGGTGTTTTGGGGAAGACGACGGTCCGAGGCTAGCAGACAAGGGGAGACACCGGGTCACCCTCGCCAGTCAGACATCTTCCGCTAGGCATGTTTGGGTATTTTTGTGTTTCATGTGGATTGCGATGTTACTTTTTGTAAGTTTCGGTTCGATCACTGCGCTCCCAAACGTAGCGGCCGTGGGGAAACATTCCTCTTCTATACACTTTTTCCACTCCGCCGTTAGAGAGAGCGCACATGCGCGATAACCATCCTCCATGGCTATAATGGTAACCATTGCCACCGCTGCTGTAAGGCAAGGGGAACGTGCGCGGCTCACGTTGTGGGCGATTTCTCGGGTGTGCGTTATCTGACATTACGGTGCAGAAAACGAGATTCCAAGAACACCAGGGCGAACCACAACGAGAAGTCTTTTTGCATCGTGGTAGCGAAAGGTGAGAAACTTATTCGTAAGTCGTGAAGATGGGGTGAAGAATAGGACTTGTGTCGTGCGTGCACTGTGCTTTACGACAACTATATACTGTATTGTGCGTCATTTTTTTTTGCCGCACGTCGCATTCCCGTACTTATCGCGAATAAAGTGTTCAAGTGCAATTTTAGCAGGTGTCTTTACTGCCCAAGTGGCGTACACTGCATGGCCTAGCTGCGTTAGCTGCGCGCCGTTAGGGCCCAACGAAGGCGGCGGTGGGCGAGCAGGAATGGAGGGTGGCAGAATCAAGGGCCCCAAGAGGGCGAGAACGTCTCTCTACCCCCATCCGCTTCGAATTATAACGTTTCAAAGGCCAACATGGCGGCGGCGTTGCTCTGGCAATTACTACACGCTAATTTCTACGCTGGGTTGAAGGCTAAGAGACCCAGTCCTGATAATATATCGAATCGAATATTTTTATACGTGAGCAAGTGATAGCGCTGCTAAATTAAACATGGTAACCTAGAGTATCAAGAGCCATCGAGTACGTCACCTCCGGAACCAATATGCTACGGCAGCGTATTGGGCGACACCAACCACAAAAATATGACAAATCGTTTCCTGGATAATTTAATGAAGCTTGTGTAATAAACCCAATTTGTTTAATGCAACCGGCCTCGAATCGGTTAACCTCGTCAATTCTCTTGAGCGCCCAAAAGAACTATCGAAGCAATATAGGCAGTACACGCATACCATTCTTGTTTTACAGAGAAGCTGTTAGTGTCTCGTTGGTGGGAATATTTCGTGTCGTAATCAAAAAACCCTGGCTCCCCAAACATCAGATCCAGCAGTTCTCGCCCAAGACGCCGAGTGCATGCGTAAGGCTAATCAGGCGTTCAGCATAGAGCTCGGTGTTCGTGTAAAGGTCAAACGACAAAACAAGCATCAAAACCACACGATGAATGATCAGGCGCCAGTGAACAATGGGATCCACCCCCCCCCCCCCCCCCCATATTATTCTGGTAAAGATTAGGTTTGCAGCTACTTACGAAAAGGGAGGGTGGTGACGTCATTCAAGGGCTAGCGGATGCGTCAGGCTAGGCAGGACCCAGCAGCTCTCGACCAAGGCTCCGGGCGCATGAGTCAGGACCCACCATTTTCCACCAGAGAATCCGAGTGCAAGCGGAAAGCCCGCCGAGACAGTGAGGAACATTTCATACCCTCCACAATCAGCATTTGTAGTGGTTTACATCATCTTGGCAGGACATCCACTCTCGCAGGGCGGGATAGCGTCCATTTTATTTTCTTCACTTTATGCGCTTCCGTGCGCCATGCATGATTCTGGCCACAGCCGCTTCCAGCAACCTCACAATCGAGCGAACCGCGAACCACGGCAGCTATGCATATTCTACGGGGTGGCATTCGTGACGAAACAGAAGGCGGACTCGCTATATACCTAGTTTTTCTAATACAAAAACGAAATACGAATACCGCAAACAACTAACAAGAATTCTTGTCGTACCACAAGAAACTTTGTTGTGACAATGGAAGTCTTAATGTTGCTACAAAGCCATCTGTTGTTACGACAAATATTTCTGTCGTAACTACCATCAATTTTCTCGACGACAAGCATTGCTGTAGTAACAACAGAACTGCCAGTCTTCACAATAAGCAATAACATTCAAAGCGTGTGCCACTTCTGAGGGAACATTAGGATCACGACAAGACAAGAATTCGGCACGAAGGAACATCAAAATAAAGACAGCAACACGACACGTGAGAGAGAGAACATCCGCCCCCCGTCACGACAAGAATACGACAAGACGACAGTACGACACGCGAAAATGCGATAAAACTACAGAAATGTTTCCTGTCGTCATTTTCGACTCGGTTCTTTTCGAAGCGGGTCAACAAATTAGTTTAGAAAGCATTTAAAGCGCCCCTGCCGAACAGGGATGGCAGGACCGCGGCCTTCCGTCAGCCGGCCATAGGGCGAGTTTCGAGCTTCGCAGCCGGATGTGCCCACACACCCTCGCTATTCACTGGGCATGCATTCATAGATTATGATGGCATGCAATTTTGCCCGGTCGAAACACCGCTCTCGCATTCCGTTTAACTTTTGCAGGGCGCAAATATGCTATATAATGATATCGCTCACTAAGGCCCCACATGTACCATCAGTGGTCTTTTCCAATTTTATTACCTCGTTTACTCTTAGAAGAGCCGCTGTACCTATCCCTTATTCCAAAGTTTAGGAGTAGCAAGTCTAGTTTTGTAACAAGCTAACCTCTCCAATAAATCTCTCTCTTTCTTCGTTTCTCCCTCATCACTGTCATGATTATCCAACTTAGGTACACTGCAAGGTTGAGGTCTCTCCTTTCACCTCCAGCTGCTCCTGTTCTGTAAACACAATGTTTGTTTCGTGAACCCCTGCAAGGAATATTCTTAAACAGAATACCGCTTTACTAGTGTGGCCCCAGAACAATTTTCTGTGAATATTTGTTTAAAGATTAGTTACATTTTTAACCTCAGCGGAACATTACTGAAGATCTAAAACATGTCTAACAGGGCTGATAGAGTAAAGGATAATAATCTTTTGCAATATTTGTAGAAAAAGAGTTGGTGTTTCATAAAGATTACACACTGCGGTGTATGAATGTGCACATTATCAGGTAGGTGCTTCAAGCCAATCTAAGGCCCTGGAATTCTGCTTACCACGCCAATGTTGTAAATATGAGAAAATACGACACGTGAAGAATGAAGCCGAAAACTCACTTTTTGATGGCAATATTGCAAATGGTCAGGATACCCAGTAACTGAAGCGCTGCTTGAAAATCTGAAAACAAGTGTTCGCGACACATCAATAAAACGGGAAGCGTCTCATAGGTACACGATGTTCTCATGGGAAGCGGGAGTTAAATGCGAACTCACTTTAACATTCCGAAGACAAGACAAAGCAAGACGGCAAAAATTCTCAATGAATGCATGTTTGTTGGAAACATATATGTACCTCTCAGAGAGCCCAAAACGCAATAGTGAACGTACTACCTTGCATTTATATATAAAACGTCCTGGACTACTGACCCACGTAGCTTTGTGTAACATATTCCTAATGTGCGTGTCATTACCTGCCAGCAAATTAATTTTCATTGTTCTATTGCCAGTGGGGATTTTTTTCTTTGAATATTCCTGTCTTCGTAGAAAGACAAAATTTCACTGCTAAGCACACTCCCTTCCGCTGATCCATCTTGTGGGGCAAAAAATGTGAACAGTTATGGATGTTTTATTTCGTAAAAAATATCTTCCCCAAAAAATTGGGAGGAATTTAGATAATTTCCTACTAATCCGTAGCATTCTTACACTGCACACATACATTTTGAGTTTTCTATACCAGGTTTGACTATGAGTAGGGAAATAAGTTGGGTTATTTTACTGTTTTTCAGTCTTCTGTTGTTTTTTTACGCCAACGACGTGATTATAGAGCATAATAGATATTCGGTTCCTTAATTTGCCAATCACGCCTTTTTCGCCCTATGCAAGGTGCAAGGCGGGGTTGGTTAGTGTTCGGTAGTTTTCGGTAGTGTTCGGTAGTGTTCGGTAATGTTAGTAGTTCTTTTTCAAGCTTGTTATTTCCTTATGACCTTTTAAAAGAAAGTAAAGCTGCATATATTTATTTGACCAATTCATTTTTGTAAAATATTTATTTTTTCTGTAGCTGTGTTTTTAGTTTTTCGAAGTTCCGCTCGACCAATTAGCTCCATTTACGATATTATCGCGATCAAATAAATGTGTTACTTCCGCCAATCGCGCATTTTTGTGCAAATTCAAGGCATTACACGGCTTGCTTATTTTCGCTATTTTTATTTGTATTTCAGACGTTTCTTTTTTTCAGGTGATTATTCGGTTTTGCATTTGATTGTTGGCGGAGATCATTGAAATGCAATTTCTGATTTCATGACTTCGGTGTTCCTAAAATTTTTGTTTTTATATTTTTCTCATTTATTCAGTTTTCAAAATTCTCTTCGGTCAATTATCTCTACTTACATCATTTTACAATAGTGTTAATTCAGACAATTGATCGCACAGAATAAAAGATTTTATGTCCCTCATTCTACTTTTATTTGCTAATGCAGGTCGCTACACGGTCCTGGCTAAGGGTTCAGGAAAAAATAAGCTACGCATTAAATATAAGGAGTAAAATATCTCTTCGTCGATTTTATGTAATGCATTTGCACCTATTTTTTCTTCGGCGTGAGCATAACAATGGGCTCGATAAGCTCCTCCTGCTCCGGTTCTGACAGCTCGCAACGCGGGTTTCTCGCAGTAACCTTGCACACAATTTTAAGCGTGTTTTGTCTTCTAACCTTCCTAATGAATGCCACCAAGCTAACCTGCGCCAAAATGCCTATAACAGTCTCTTTCTATCCTCCATAACCATTTTCTGCAATAAACATGGTTATCTTCAAACGCTTTTCGAAAAATTCGACATTTTGAATCCACACCTAGAGAGGTCGCACATTCACTTCTCCCTTTGTTCTTGTGTTTTTGCGCCAAAACCTCCACCTTGCTTATGCTTGATTGTGTTCATTAGGGCATCGTCGTTTCCCGACCTCCCAACATTTGTTGTTCAGAAAACGTTTTCGCTTTTTTGATCACTCTCCTTCTTTGTATATATTATATCTACACATTTAGATTTCCCATTTTAGAAATATTTCCCTTACTATCTAATGTCTTTTGTATGCCTTATATATTCATGTACACAGGGCTTCATCCTAGAATGCCCTTGGGCTGTTGGTGAGCCCTTCAATTAAACAAACAAATAAATAAATAAATAAATAAATAAATAAATAAATAAATAAATAAATAAATAAATAAATAAATAAATAAATAAATAATGAAAAAAAAACAAATGGTGCTATGTTCTCGCTTTAGGAGTGGCATTAAATTTGTCACCCACCAGTACCGCATTCCGCCGTCGACCCCCACATATTCTCTTTTGCCGCCTATTCGGCCCTGCACTCGCATCACGCCCCAGTTCACTACGCGTACCAACTATGACCAGACGCGTGGAGAAGGCGTACGGCTGGCCCGACGCACAGACATAAACGGGGCAACCTCAGCGGCACCTGAGCCAAAGCGAGATTAATTTACCCTGTGGGCACAGGCTTGCCGCTTCCTGTACGCACCCAGCGCCACCGGATAGTTCACTTCAAGTACTCCCGCTACTCTTTTCGAAAACTGGTGCAAGACATCCGCTATTCCACCTCGGTAGCCTAAAGTGTTGAACCGCAATTTGAGCGAAAACCGCCGGTTTTGGCTCAGATTCCTTAAGTTCGAACTCGAGAAGTGAGAAAAATATTGCGCGGCTCGTGATTTTTTTACTGTAAATTGTTCTTAACTAAAGGTGATTTCTTATCTTTAAAACCCTCCCGCCCACCAATCTCTATTAGTGGAAGAGGAACGCGTTTTGCGACAGCTTCAAACTGAATCCCTCCCCTGTTTAGCCATACTTCATCACATTCACCCCTCACTGTATCCTGCAACACTTTGCCAGCCTTGCGAAGAAAGGGCTACAACACAGCATCATATGTGGGCCTGTAAATCTTACCCCTTCCCTCTCATCACCTCCGTCGACAAGTGGGAAGCTGGCGCTGGGTCGCTCACACCTGGATATCCAGAAGTCGCTCAGGAGTCAGGCAGCCACAGTCGCCGAAGATGTACGACTTTCGGCCAGCAAGCTGCGCTAACCCTTGGTTAAATAAAGTGTTATCTCTCTCTCTCTCTCTCTCTCTCTCTCTCTCTCTCTCTCTCTCTCTCTCTCTCTCTCTCTCTCTCTCTCTCTCTCTCTCTCTCTCTCTCTCTCTCTCTCTCCCTCTCTGTTTCTTATCTTCTAAGTCGGTTGAAGCACGGGGCGCGGCATATCAACACGCTTAATTAACGTTCTGCATCGAACAACAACCTGGTTTGTACCTATCTCGGAACGGAATATCCTATGCTATTGCCGCCAGCCCGCACGGGTTTTGGCTTGACGACCCCGTCTTCACACTTAGTGTACCAATAACTGTGCGTTTTTCTCCTCCACCTCCGTTATGAGGCGGGTGGTTATATTGCTTGGAGTTGTTCCTGTATGACGTGCCTTGCATTTTAGTGTCCCGCGGCGGCAGTGATGACGACGACGACTCGTTGAGATTCATGGGCACCTACCACGAATGCTTGGGGTATGTTTATTCACTAAAATTCCCGGCCAAATTAGGGCTACCTACGGGGCTGGAAGGCGCAATCATAATGGCTTTTCCTGCCATTGTAGGCCTCTCGCACTTCGATGTTGTTGACGTACTTGCGTAGCTGACCTCGCTTAACAGTCGCTGGAACTCGCAGTGAAACCGACGTTGGAGCACTTTTTATTCGAGATAAGTTGCAATCCCCTCCGTCTGACGACGACGATAATTGAAACGGGAACCTACCTTGCGGGCGAAAATAAAATGCCGAAGTACCATAGTCACAGCCCCTTCAGTCAAAGTGTAAGCGTCAGTGGTGAAAGTGCAAAGCAACCGCCATGAGAGTGATAGTTACTGCTTGAACAATCAGACTGCAAACTTCCTGCCAGTAAAAGGGAAACCTCGGACGGGAGCAAACAAATCCCTCACAAAAAAGCTCCCTCCCTGGTCTATCACCGTCGTCGAATACCCAAAATGCTACGGTGCACAACCAAAGCATACCAGATACCAAAGACAGCGCCCGCACATCGAACCCAAACGAAATGCTAACCCACCCGAATTCTTTGTTTATTAAGCATCATGGTTTGTAAATAGTTCTCTTATATGTTTCTCTATTTTTGAATAAATGCTTATGAAATAAATAAATTGTGGGCCAATAGGATATACGTCGGCTTCGTAACGCCAAGGACCCGGGTGAGATTCAGACCACGGCAAGCCTGCTTTTATTCTTGTTTCCCCATCATTAACATCATGTGCTCTATACCTGCATAAAGTAGGCTTTCCTGCAGTGCGTGTTGGATACGACACCGTCATCAGTGAGGCCAAGATGAATGGATGAAGCAACTTTATTGATAGACTACCCGCCCCCGGGTGAGAACTTCGGTAGAACTTCGGTAGAACTTCGGTAGAACTTCGGTAGAAGGCGGTAGAACTTCGTGACCTCGTAATAGTCTCTCTTGTGGTCCTTGACTCCACACGAATCCGCACGGATGGTTGCGGTGGCGCCGTTGGTTAGCGCTCGCGCCGTCGCGTGCGCCCTCTCACTGTGGTTGTCGTTCGTTGCCGGCGCGTCTTCGCCTGCGTGCGCCAGAAACCACTTGAGACGTATGCTCTTGTTTCCCTGTTGTAACCTGCCCATCCGCATCTCGCGCTCGGCTTCCTTGCATACTCGGCCCCTGGCGCAATTTCGCACCGCATTCCTCGAGTCCCTCAGCACGGTCTGACACCCGGCGTCGGCAATGGCCAGGCCAATGGAGGACGCCTCCTTTACTGGAACGCTCGCCACCGCCCTCGTAGCACCGGTCGATACCTCGACGAGACCGCCGCGAACGCTTCTCTTTCTCCTTGATACTCGGCCGCGTCCATGTACCTCCCGCGGCCGTCACTTCCGTGTAGATCGATGAGGGCCTTGGCCCTGCCGCTGGTCTGCGCCTGTAGTACTAACGATTGACGTTCCTTGGTAGAAGGTGCACCCTGTTCCGGCACCGGGTCTTGTCGGGGATGGGGACTCTGCTGCTCGGTTTCCCCGCGGCCGCCTCGTACCCCAGGTCTCGCAGTAATCTCTTGCCTGCCTCGGTCGTAGATGGTAGCTCCAGCTGGGTGGTCCGTTGTGCTTCTGCTATCTCCTCGAGCGTGTTGTGCACGCCTAGGCTCAGGAACTTGGTCGCACTCGGGCCCTCGAACAGCCCGAGCGTCCCTTTATAGGCAACTCGTATGATGGCGTTATCTTGCTGCGCTCGCTCTGCAGTCAGTTGTGGTATGCTGCGACGTACGCGATTTCACTCATCACAAAGCATTGGACGAGCCTGATAAGAATATCCTCCTTCACCCCTGCCTTGCGATTGGCGGCCCTCTTGATGAGTCGCATCGCATTGGCCACCTTGGCGTTCAGTCGGGCGATGGTTTCGTCGCTTCTGCGCTGTTTCTCGACCATCATGCCCAGGAGCCGCATCTTACTGCCTTCGAAGATCACTTGGCCGCTCGTCCCGACATTGATCTTCTCATATTTCTTGGCTTGTACTTGCTTCGGTTCGCCCTTTTCGGTGGTAGCACCAACAGCTCTGACTTGCTCGGTGAGAATACCAGACCAAAACCGTAGAGCTGGCCCTCGATCGCATTGATTGCTTCCTGCATTTTACCCTCAATGTGACCGTCACTGCATCCTGGGACCTACAGCGTAAAATCGTCGGCTTAGATGGTGAGCGTGACACCCTCGATCTTCTCTATCCGTTCGGTCATCCTGGTCATCACGTGGTTTAATAGCAGCGGCGAAAGACGGACCCCTGCGGAGTCCCCACACTGCCAAGCCTCTCCCGTGGCAGTTGCAGAGCGCTGGCGCGAAACTCGGCGGTCCGACCCGCAGGAATTCTCGTATGTAATTGTAGGACCGTTCGCCCATGCCGAGTCTCGATACCTGGGCCAAGATCGCGGAGTGCTTCACCTCATCGAAGGCGCTGTGCAGGTCCAGTCCCAGGATGGCCTTGTTATATTGCATCTTGACTTTGTCGTCGATTACCTCGTTCTTGAGTAATATCATCGCGTCCTGCGTGCTCAGGTTCTGCCTGAACCCGATGACCGACGTGGGGTACAGCCCGGACCGCTCCCGGTACTCCTGCCACCGGTTCATCATGACGCGCTCCAGCACCTTGCCAAAGCACGACGTTAGCGAGATGGGCTGGACGTTGTCCGTGCTCGGCGGTTTTCCCGGGAAGGGGATGAGGATGGTCCTTGCTGTCTTCCACTGGTTCCGCAATGTTGGGATTTGCCTACTACGAAAAGGTACAACGGGCTTGATTTTGTTGGCAGCAGTTACCTAATGCATTTTTAAGGTTTCTTTTATTATGCATGTGTGGATTGGCTAATGTATTTAGCCATTTGACTTTCTAATTCCAAAAAATGTGTAATAGGGAACGAGAATTTTTCTTCTGGTACGCTTTTTTTCAAAATCAATGCCTTCCAAACACGTAAATATAATTTGAAGGGCCAACCGTTTTCGCTACAATACAAGCGAGGCCCTGCCTCTTACCTGCCTGAAGAAAGCCGTGCAGCGGCGTGTTGGTAACATTCATTTTCGTCTGAAAAAAGAAACGGCCACGCTAGAAAGGTATGGGCCATTGTTGCAAACAATGGAACCGGCAAAGCTCAACGTATGCTCCAAGGCCAACTTCTCCCTGTGAATCGCTTCAAGTTCAAAGAAATTGCGGCTATGTTTTTTATGTTCTCCTGAGACCGCACGATCATTGCTACTTATTCATTCATATGAATTTCTCTAAAGTTTGTATTGTCTTATTAGCCATACTTAAACCCTTTCAAAGCTCGGCAATGTGCCACTGTACTATTTGTTTCTGTGAAATGCCGGTATTTGCGTATGATATCACGTAGGTTTTATATTATGATTACAAAATAATGCTCGTACGAGTGCCGGCTGAAGTAGTAGCTCTGAGGTGACGTTATGATGCGAAACATTTTGCTGCCTAGGTATTTCGAAGAACGCGAATAAAGGCGTCACTTCAACAAGGAGATAAATAGTTGAGCTTTTTACATTCAAGGAAATTTCGTTATAATAAAACGTACTTACCTGCGCATTAAGCTATATGCAACTGAAAACGTAGTTGTTCCTAATTTTGGGATCTGTAAGTGAAACTATATACTTAGAAGTGGAATCGTGTTCAGTATTAATACGGGGCAGAAGAGGCAAAAGGATATATTTATATACAGCAGAAGTTCTACCGCGACAGTAGGCATCGGAAGAGCCGAAACTGCCATACCGGAAATTCTTATTCTTCTTAATTGCCTCGGATCATGCGGTTTGTCCTCTTTGTGGGCCTTGACAATACGACCTATTGCACCACACCCCCCTGGACCAACCATGTGTCTGTGCTGGATGAGGGTGCAATGAGTGGTACGGCTTAAGTCGTGCAACGTGCACGATGTCAGTGCCTGCATTGCGACTTGAGGTGGGTGGAGCAAAAGAGAAAATATCGTATGTCACATCGGCCACTTCATGCAGCGTACAGTAGGGACCAGTGTACCGGAGCAGGAGTTTTTTCCACAAGCCGACACGGAGGGAGGGAGCCCAAAGGAGCAACAAAGACGCGGACCAGAGCGCACAGGATTGTGCCGGATGTCGTAGGCGCACTTTTGCCGCGCCTGTGACTCTAGAGGGGCACAGGAAATCGGGCGTGCAAGATCAGCCCGCACTACGGTGTGTTGCGTGTGCTCGGAAGTATCTAAAAGTGAGCGCAGACAGAACCAGGGTGACAAGGGTCAGAATAGGCTCGCGGCTGAACAGAATGCGAAAAAAGAATAGCCAACCATGTCTTCTCGAGAAGAATTATAAGTGAAGGAGACTTTGGGGAGAACTACGTTCCAGCCGCCATGATCCCCATACACGTAGATGGCAACATTTCAGTCAGGGTACGATTAAGAAGCTGGGTGAGCCCGTTGATTTGAGGATGATATTCAGTCCTTGCCGGTCCTTACCGTGTTCTCCGCCAGCTTACGGGAATCGTATATAATATCACTCCCGTCGTCTCTTCAATGTCCGTGATAACCCCGCCTGGTAACATTGCATGTGTCTCGCCTAAAGCCATACTGTGCACCTTCGGCGACTGCACCTTAGGGTGGGACGGCACTTTTTCAACGGGGAGTTATTTTACTAGTCGTGTTATGTTGCTGGCAAACAGGACACTTGATATAATACGGACAGTCTACGTGCCTCTCTGCGGTCATCATTATTTTCCCCTGTCATTATCATCACCGCTCTCTCTCGCGCACTCAGCCTTGTTCGTCTTGCCCGGTGTCGGTATCTCGCTGCACGAATCTTGTAAATGTAGTATCCTTCCAGTAACAATATTATTAGTAACTTACAGTTACGTTAGCAATAAGTAACTCAAAAGCGGAGTGGCCACAGTATCAAGTAAGTCCGGTCTCATGCAAGGTGTGTGAAACTGTTTGCTTAAACTCAGAGAATTATCGACTAATGCATAAGACTTATAACGCCGTCTTGTCTACACCGTGAGTTGATTATACCCTGATTTTAATTTAAGCAGCCAAATACCTCGCGTTATCTTATTTGTCATAAATGTTGTCCTGTCTTTTTATCAAAAAATTACACCGTGTTAGCAACTGATTACCCGAACTTCACCAATTACTGTCAAATCTCGATTTACTAACCACGCGGGGCCGGCCAAAATCGTTCGTTATGTTGAAATATCGTTGTACTGAAAAACTCGCGGTTATAAGCCCGTGACAAGGATCTTGAAGTATACGCATGAGCAGAGAAGATAACCCTGAAATCAAAACGTTGCACTCCCTTCAAAGCAGATTTATTTGAAGAAATCAGTTATTTTCTTCTGGCAAATGCAGAAATTCGGATGAACTTCGCGACATGATCACTCGCAACAAATACCTCCCCGCACACGTGAATAGCGGTAAAACAACCGAATCACCAACCGGCCACCGACTGACACACAAAGCAGCGACAGAGAAAATGGCCGAAGGCGGCTAGGCTGGCTAGGCTACTGCACATTAAACTACAGTTTTGTGGTGGCGCTAGCAACTGGCACTGAACATGGTGGTGACGATAGCTACTTCGCTTGAGAGAACCCACCGAAACGCCGGCTTCTGTTTCACGTGAGAGTTGCGGCGCTATTACTTTCCCCGAATTCATAATACTGATATTCCGCGACTGTAAAGGAGAGAACAAATTACATGCAATATTCGGAAATATGCGCCATGCTGAAATTCGAAATTATGAAATCTTTTTACATTGATACCATAGAAAATCTGGCGGGGATTTTGAAAATGTTCCTAAATGTGAGAAATCTCTTAATGTGGGGTTGGTAGTACCGATATTTGACAGAAAAATTTTAGTTTTCACACAAGGTGTAGCGCAGTGTTAGCGCGTTTTCAAAATTGTATGCGTGTTTCCGCCGTTCTTTCCAGGGATGTATTTCTCTTGTGCCTTTGTTTTTTGAAGGAGGTGTGCAAAATATAATTTTTTATTTAGTCGGTTTTGTTTTAACTTTCGGATAGTTTTTTGAGTTTTGAGTATTTTTAATTCTGCTCGGAAATTAGGTTCATTAACACTATTATAACCACAAGCTGTGTTACTTCCACCGAATGCGCAGTGTTGTGGATATGCAGTGCATTTCATCGTTGTTCCGCTTGAATCCCTTTTTATTCTGTTTCCGTAGTTCTTTTCTGGGCATTCTTTTTATTTTTGCCTTCGTTTCGTAAGTGCAAGGTATATGCAGCGTGTTTTCCATTCCTACAGCTCTTTTATTCCTATTTTCGCATTTTGATTTTTTTTTATAATTGCGTTCAACCACAAAACTTCCTTTTTGGTATTATTCCAAATAAATTAACCTGGAACTTAACCTGGAACCTTCATATTGAGCATATTGTTAACCAGGCTAACCGCATGTTGGGTTACTTGCGCCGCAACTTCTTTACAGCTCCTTCATCACTCAAATTATTGCTTTACAAAACTTTAGTTCGTTCGAAACTGGAATATGCATGCTCAGTATGGGACCCATGTCACGGAAACTTATAACTGCACTAGACTTGTTCAAAATAATTCTGTTAGATTGTGCTAGCCAACTACCATCGAACCGCGAGCATTACTAGAATGAAATCTGATTTAGCCCTCCCATCTCTCTCCACTAGGCGTCAAATTTCACGACTAACTATTTTTCATAAGCTGTATCACCACCCCGTTCTGCGTGACGAGCTTATACCTAGGCCACATTATCAATCCGTCGCGTTGACCATGAGTGCAAGTTGGAATTGATATATGCAAAACAATGCATTGTTTTCATTCCTTCTTGCCCCGGACAAGTCGTGACTGGAATCGCCTTACTTTTGACACTGTATCTATTAATGACGTACACCAGTTTCGAAATGTTCTAGCTAACATTGTATAATCAGTTCTTCTAATGTTTGCTTTTGATGAGTCGCAGTTGCAATTTTTAATTACATTGTGTTAATTATTTTATTGTATGTTGTATCTTAACGTCTTCGTGCTGTTTTTTTTGTTGTTTTTTATTTCATTGCTCTCACACCACTCCCCTCTGTAATGCCTTTGGCCCTGAGGGTATCATAAATAAATAAATAAATAAATAAATAAAATGTGTCAGGTCGAAAAATTATACATTTTTCCACCAGTACACGGTTGCACCTGGGTCAGCAAAAAATTCTTGGTATTAAAATCTTTTACTGCTAAAACGTTTTTCTTGCGAACTGCGGCGTTGGCGCTAATTCATATCTGAGCTCTTGCATTTGGAGCCTACAGCATTTGTAAGCGAGGCGGCATTCTTTTCATGTCAACTTCTTTGAAATTGTTCACTTGCCTGGACAATAGCGGTCCTACAACACATGCTATAAAGGCTTAAGAGTAACAGCCATTGTCACTGCTGCATTGAACAGATATCTAGTTTCACGGGCTTTAGCAGATGTGCTAGTGCCCGCAGAAAGAACACCGTTGGCTGCCACTAAGACATTATATAGGGCATGGATCAAATCTCTCTGACGCTGGTTTCTTCATAGAAGGTCGCAAACATGCTAATTTTATGTTTACTTTTAAAAGTGGCCTAATAGAATGTTCTCATCAAAGACATTTACAATTGGTCCTGCTGAATCTTCTGGAAACAAAACAAATGGGATACGATCGACCCTTTTAAGGTCGCTTAGCAACTGGATGCTGGGCTGTAAAAAATTATATTTTACAGAAGCCCTGAAGTTATAACATTTTTAATTTCCTCCGAAAAAACACGTACGTTTGCCGACGTGCACATGTGTGTGCGTGTACCTGCACGTGTAGGTGTGTGTGTGCGTACGCTTGCACACGATAGATACACAGATACTCATGAATGTCTTAACGCACAATTGTACAGCTACCCAATGCCTTTTCTGTATGCGGTTGTGACGTTTTTACTGGAACCGGTATTCTACTTGCCCAAATATCGAGTTGTATACGATGGATTGTTTAACCAGCCGACGCTACACAGGCGATAAGGCACGCCGTAGTTTAGAGCTACAGATTAAGTTTGACCACCGGAGATCTGTAACATGCACCGAAATGTCATACAGACGGGCGTCTTTGGCTTTCGCCTCCGTGAAAAACGTGGTGGCTGTGTAGGCATAAGACCTACACAGGCATAAGAAACCTACATAAGACCTCTAGAAGATATATAACGAACGCACGCGCAGGATAACCCTCCCCAACCAAATCAATAACTTTCAGATCCTAAAGGGAGTAAGACACGGGGACACCATTTCTCCAAAACTCTTGACAGCATATCTGGAGGGGTATTTAAAAACTTTACTGGAAAAACATACGATTAAGGATCAACGGGTAATACTTGAGCCAGTTGAGGTTTGCGGAAGACACAAAATTTCTGAGTGAGACTCCAGAACACGTGCAAACAATGCCTCAAGGACTACAATCAAAAAGCACGGCAGTGGGGATAAAAATGAATATGAAAAAGTAAAGTAATCAGGAAAAAGAATGCCTAAAACGTCCTTTTCAGCTTAGGAAACGAAACGCTCGTAGAAGAAAAAGAATATAACTACCTCGTAGTGAGGGTTCATCATCACCAGCATATCTACGCCCACTGCAGGGAAACTGCCTCTCCCAATTATCTCCAATTATCCCGGTCCTGTGCTAACTGCGACTATCCCCGCAAACTTCCTGATGTCATCTGCCCGTCTAACGTTCTGCCGCCCCCTGACACGCTTGCCTTCTCTAAGGATCCACTCTATTGCACTTGACGACCAACCTTTATCTTTCCTTCGCATTACATGCCCAGCCCACGCCCACGCCTTCTTCTTACTTTTTAAATAATATTTCCTTAACATGCGTTTGTTCCCTGGCCCACTCCGCTTTCTTCTTGTGCCTTCATGTTAGACCTATCATCTTCCGTTTCATTGATTGCTTAGTCGCCATCAATTTAACTTAAAAACCTTTAGTGATTCTCCAAGTTTCTGCCCAGTAGGTAAGTACCGGTAAGATGCAGCTGTAATACACTTCCTTCTTCAGAGACAATGGTAGGCTGCCATTCATTACCTGAGAATGCCTGCCAAATGCACTCCGCCCCATTGTTACCCTTCTGATTATCTCTGCCTCATGGATGGGATCCGGGGTCACAACTTGGCCTAAGTAGATATATTCGCTTTCCACTTCCACTGGCTCTCCACCTATCTCAAACCGCTGTGCTGGCCCGAGGTTATTGATCATTACTTTAGTTTTCTGCGTATTCTTTTTCAGTCCCGTGGTTCTACTCTGTTCAGTGCGCTAAGCATGCTTTGCAATTCGTCCACCGAGTTACTTAGCAAGGCAACGTTATCAGCAACTCTGAGGTTACTGAGGTAATTTTTATTAACGCTTACTCCCACCTGTTCCCAATCCGATGTTGTGAATACTTCTTGTAAACATGCTGTGAATAACATTGGAGAGATAGTGTCTCATTGCCTGACGCCCTTACTTATGGGTACATTACTACTCTCCTTTTCGAGGATGATTGTATGTTTGGACCCATTATATTCTCTGGTATTCCTACATAATTCCCATCTAAACCCTGGTTCCGTAATGCCTGAATGACTGCTGAGGTTTCGACCGAGTCATATTCTTTCTCATTATCTATGAAGGCTATATATAGGGGTTAAGTATACTCCTTCACTCCTTCCTTCATAAGTAAGTCCTTCACGTCACCTTTCTTGTGAATTAAGATTATGTTCGCGTTCTTCCAAGACTCCGGTACACTCGCGGTCATTAGGCATTGCGTGTACAGGTTTGCCAGTTTCACTAGTACAATTTGCTCGCCATCTTTCAAGAGGTCTGCTGCTATCTGATCTTTACCAGGTGCTTAGCCCCCTCTGATTTCCTTTCAAAGCCTTCCTTAGTTCTTCCGTCGTTACTGGTGGAATATCTATCTCCTCAGAGCCACTTTATCGTTCGAGATTATCCTGGATATCCCGGATACTATACACACCTCTATAAAAATCCTCGGCTTTCATGACTATTTTATCCCTATTTGGGATGACACTGCCTTGCTTGTCTTTAAAGGGACACTGAAGTGAATTTGTCAAGCTCCCATTTTTGCTTGCACTGCGTAGGCTGGCTCAAATTAGCACACTTTTCATCGTTTATCCGGTTGACAAATCGGTAATTATTTTACAAAGCGCGAAAAAAGAAAAACTACCATGCGCGGTTTGCGGCGGCCGCGCCAACTAAGCTGTGACGTTGGGAGGAGGGGGCCCCGTGATTGGACGATGCCCAAGGTTAGCAATCAAACAAGTTTCGGTTTCGGTTTCGGTTCTGTAAAACAACATGTTTAACATCTGATGGCGTCGTTGGATGGGCATTCTCAATATCCCAGTAATCGTAGTACCGCGCTTCTTCCATGTTGTCGGCTGTAAAATGCATAAGATAAGCCTCCCAGGAGGGCTTGGAATCGTAGCATTCAATAGCCGAGGCCTACGCAGTGCATGAACGCCCCCCGCGTCCCCGCAGACTAACAAATGCATGCGCTTTTACCCCATATTTGGAGCTTGCCTCACTCATGCCTGTATTGTAAAAAGCTTGTTCGCACCAGGCCAAGGGTCTCTTGATTCTGGCCTGTGCCCACTGCCCGCAAGCAGTTGGTGCTTATGGCAACAGCACGCCAACGAGAACTCGCTAGCGTGCCAGTGCCAGGCTGCGCGAATTCTGCGGACTAGTTCGTGGAGCAGTGAACGTTGCGGCCCAAAAAAAGGAGAGTATAAAACACATCGGTGAAAAACGAAAAAGTTACCTCATAAAAAAAAAGCTTACACCCGCGGGGATTCGAACTTGTGACGGGCAAAGCATTCGCAATGACATACCTAGCGCTGCAGACCACACGGCCACGGGCGAGAGCTCTGCAGCCGAAGAAAATATAATGTATATAATGTATAACCAGTTTACACTTTTAATTAGTTTTAGCATTTCAAGCAGCTTAAGTGACTATTTGTTGTATTGCGCTCGTGCAGTAAGCGTCCCCCCGGGTTTCCACAATAGCTCACGTCTAGCACTTGCATTTGTTAGACGGAAAAGCGTTCGCAGATGCGTAGTCGGGCTGCTGACCGCTGTGTTTGTTCGCCCAGCGCAAAAAAGTGCTTCCCGCACCGTAGTTTACGCTGTACGGTAAAAATATCAGTTGATTTTATTTCCTTAGTACCTATATTGACTTCGCTGACTCTTCTACCCCTTCAAGAGGCCTTATATTTTCCTACTGGCGTACCAGTAAGCGAAGCGTCGCATGTGCGCTTGTGCAGCGCTTGAGCGACCTTGACTTGGAGCTAGATACAGAGTACAAACTAGCGAAGTAAAGAAAGGCACATTCTTCCATTCACAAACGAGTTGTAGCTTTGTTTCAACTGATCGAGCGAATTGCCATGACCCGTCGGCGGCCGGCGGACTAAACGTTGGCCCAACTGACTCGGTCGTGGAAGGTCGGGGAGCCCTGCAGTAGCGCAGCCATTTGCGAGCTCGGCTCCTCCCGACGTCACACGAAAACACCACAGAAAATGGGCGAGCGTAAAGAGAGGAGGGCAGCATTTTCGAATAATTTTTCTACTAAATAAAATCGCGTAAACGTGCCCAGAGTGGTCGAAACATGGCCTGGGGACCCCGGACTACGATTTGCGCTAGTAATGCCGCAATGTTTACATATCACTTCAGTGTCCCTTTAAGTGCATAGATGTGATTTTTCCCCACGCTTTAGACGCCCGGTATTTATTGCTTTTCAGGCTGCCCCCGTTCTTCACTGCATATTCGATCCTATCAATATTATACTTCGGTATGTCAGCTGTCTTACGCGTATTGATTAACTTCGAACCGTTCTATTTGTCCGCTAACGTGGATATTGTCATGCTTTGCCGTTTGCTAATAAGTTCTTTTGTTTCCTGGGAAAGTTTACCAGCATCCCCTCCAGCCATCGCCCCCCTACTTCTACTGCAGACTCCGCGATATAGCGTGTAAGATTGTCGTTGGCTTCCTGTGTCGTAAACTCTGCTTCCTCGGTAAGAGCTCAATATTGGTTCTGCAGCGCGATCCTCAATTCTTCAACTCTATGTCTTACTGTTCGCTTATTGATCGGCTTATTTCGTACTAAGTTGTTATGGTCCCTCCGCAAATTTAGCCTAATTCGAGATGTTACCATACGGTGGTCACTACACCTTACCCTTCCGAGCATTTCCACATCCTGCACGACGCCAGGGTTATGGCATAATATGAAGTCTGTTTCATTTTTATGCTCCCGGTTTGGGGTCCCCCACGTCCACTTCCGGGTCTCCCGTGTGCAGAAGGCGTTCATGACGCGTAGATTATTCCGTTCTGCGAACTCGACTAGTAGTTCCCCCTGCTATTTCTACAGTCCAGACCGTAGTTCCCAACTGCCTTGGCTCCAGCCTGATTCTTGCCTACATTAGCATTGAAGTCTCCCATACCTACGGCTTACTGTGTTTTTACTTTAGCCATTGCCCATTCCTCACCTTCGTTGTAGCGTTCAACTTGCTGGTCGTCGTGGCTGGATGTAGGCGCGTAGCCCTGTACAGATTGAACAGATGGTTCGTACTGACCCAAACCACGTGAGAAACATCTGGCGCAGAAGAGGTATAGCTTGGAATGCACTCGGCAAGCACTCCCAAATATTAAAAAGTAAGCTACGTCTTTCACTCAAAAGAAAAATCTACAACCAGAGCCTACTGCCGCTGATGACATACGGGCTGCAACTTGGCGCCTTACTGAACAACTAGAAAGTAAACTTAGGTCGGCACAATGGGCCCATGGAACGAATAATGTTAGGAATAACACTCAGGGACAGGTAACGAGCCACTTGTATCATAGAACAAACTGGAGTAGAAGATGTCACTGTGCAAGCAACAAAAAATAAGAGGTATTCAGCCGGCCACGTAGTTTTACAAACCGACAACATGTGGACAGTTAGGGTAACAGAGTGGACACCAAGAGACGGGTCCGCAGAAGGAGAATGCCAATAACCAATGGTGGGATGAAAAAAAAACAAATTCGAGGGTAAACAGTGCACTCACCCCCGCAGGACAGGAGCGGTTGGAGGGCAATGGGAGAGGCCTCCGTCCTGCAGTGGACCACAGTAGGATGATGATGATGATGGTGGTGGTGGTGGTTGTGGTGGTGGTAGTTCTTGAGACCTATTTTGTCACCTGTTCGGAACTTGGTTGTTACGGTTTGGTTGAGAAGGCCATAATAGTTATACTGCTCGCGCACGGGCGCTTAGAAGACAGAAGTGACTTGTGTGGAGGGTGTAGCGTCTGTGGAGCGACGTTCGTTAAGCATAGTGTGACTGTCTTGTCTGCCCAATTCATTGACGAGAAAAGCGCTGCATGTCGGTGGGATGTCCGGACAAGCTTCGTACTAGTAGCCGCCCTACGTACAAGCAGACTAAGAAATTTCATTTACCCCTTGTGTGCACAAAATAAGAAAATGAAAGTCCTCAGTGCGAAAGCATGGGAGCGAGTGAGTAAATAAATAAGCTTGCGTTCTTTGCTGTAGTGCACAAAGCTTTACTACATTCCGGTGCTATCTACGCGAAGGTATGGGTCATGCGTTCTTAATGTTCTTTTTGTTCACAACATAAGCCTATGAACAGTTTTTTTTTGAACACCTGATTGTACTCCAGATTTGAAAAAGTTTTGTTTTTTTTCCCTTTTTTTACTAGACAGAATTCCCAAAACCAATCTATTTAGAACAAAAGGGCTGGTGTGCGCTGTACCAGAAAACATGCTACCGAGGAACGGTAACGTGTCTACAGATGGAAGAATTTGATCTCACGATGCGCGTCTCCAACAACCCATAAACCATGGCGTTAAGTCAATATCACGACAATCGATCTGAGGAAGATTTCGAGGTGCGTACAAGTTAGGGCTCACATTGGCACATGAAGATGAAGTTGTTCAATGTCCAACACAGCACCATTATCACCCGTTTCATAGAGAGAAGCTGAATATAGCGCGGAATTTTCCCCGGCGACGTCGGTACACACATGGCTGAATACATCATTACACAATCACATAGTGTATTTTATTTTTTACATCGCCACAGTCCCACAGAACAATATCACGAGCTGGGTAATTCATTGTGGTAGTTCACGACACCCTCACACCTGTAGGAACCACTGCGGCTGTGGATGATAGTGCAGTTTAGGAGCTGTTTGTAATAGAACTCACTTTCTATCTGGCCAGGGTGATTGGGACGTGGTTGTTGCGTGCCCCAATACCTAGGGGTTTTTCTCGGCGACGAAGTATTATATTACTCATCGATCACACAGAAAAGGACTTCTCAGCACAAGCTTACACCCTTGAAAAGAGTTTATTGGTCAATGATATTTATTTAGTATTTTAAGAACACTCCTATCTTCCACGGTGTGGCCGTGATACGAACTACGTACTCTAATCGCACAATTGTGGCCGTGAAACACACTGGGATTGCACACGTTTACTGACAGGGCTTGTCAAAGCATCGTGTAAAAGCGACAGATGACAAAAACAAGTATCCCATTACTAACAACACAAAAATACAAAAACACAAGTTTGCACAGCTGGGAGGAAATTTCAGTATACGCTTTAAAAATAATGTTTCACAAACCACCAATCAATAAAAGTGACAGAGGAACGTTGCCCAGATGGGTAGTTTCCAATGAGAACAGGCAGCGAATTCCAACCTTTCAAAAGAAGTATAATCTCAATGTATCAGCATTATATCGGTATTTTTTCCAGTGATTAGTGCGTTTGTTCCGCGGCGATGCGTCTCAGAATACCTCAAGCATTGATTTCTTAGAGTTTCGAGAGCATCATTCGACTATAAATTTCAGCCGTAGACTCCTTGCATCATTACTCAAAGATGGGGTAACCTGGCTCAGTAAAATCCTGTATATGGGAGAGTAATATTCGTGTTGCGTATACAAAAACTAAAACCACGCCGTACAGATTTTCGCTGAGGGCTGTCCAAATTGGAATTCAATGTTTTATGTACAGATTACAACTAGTGAGCGGAAAAAATGTGATCTTTTTGTTCACGTTTATTTCGCACTCCTCCTACGTGACTGACGTTTTGAGCGGGTATGATTCCCTTCACATGTCACCTGCCGCGGTGGCTCAGTGACTAAGGGGCTTTGCTGATGAGCACAAGGACGAGGCTTCAACCTGTCCACTTCGGCTGGTTCACTGACGAAAACGAGAACAGAACGCGCCAGTGCATCAAGATTTGGGCGCACCTGACGTACCCACGTTTTCTAACTTCATCCGTCAACCCTTTACCACGAAGCACCACTTAGCTTCGGTGCAGCTTGGGCACGTAAAACCCTTTTTTTTTCAACATTAACCAGTGAATATCCCAATCTTGTGAAGCCTTTCAGTGGTATCCTACCAGCTCTTATTTACCCACCTTGAAAAAAGGCTCGCAAATGACGACACAGGTTACAAAAACGAAGGATGACGTGCTACTAGCTACTGGAACATGCATTTATAAAAACCATATTCTATAGCGCAGTTGAACGCGACAACCCAGTGACCAAAACAGGCACAAAATATAAGCAAACATGCAAGCTATTATCAGTACACGTGTAATCCCAGTAGTGCCATCTCAGCGCTTTGTAGATAGACCAATGATTGGCTTACGCACATTGAACCCTCCCGGCTAATAACACAGCTTCCAATATCACCCTGTACATGTTGCCGTTGTACCGACACATCTCAGTTATTTTTTCGCAGAGGCCGTCATAGCCACCCTCGTTGCACGCCGTGCAGGGTAAAGGCCAGGTGAGTGAACTTTCTGCCCACTGCCCAACTTTGTGATCACGTGAACGCTTCTAAAGATAACGTCCGGATTGCACGCTGTGAAAACATGTACAGAGCGTAACGATGTCACGTGGTAGATGAACATCGAGCAAAGCGGGCGAACACTTGCCATACACCTACGTGAGCCCGACAGTTTCATTGGCGTAGAGTTAGTACAGGCACCTAGCTGAGCTGCTAGGAGTGCAACGAGGGTAGGGTGCATCGATGCCAGCGCCGCCGTACAGGGTGGCGACACCCTTTGAACGGTACCGTGCCGCCGCAATTGGGTCAACGTGCTCAACACGTTCTTATTTTCATTTCCACGAGACCCAGCAACGCGAAACAGATAAGATGATCCAAACTTCGCGAGTAAACTACGTTGCGGCGACAATTTTAGCGCGGTTTTTCTGCAATGACTTGCTTCGGCGGCGAGCAAGTGACCCAAAATGGCGGCGGCAGCGTATACGTGTTTCCACCCTGTACGGCGAACGCGTGAATCGAGGCACCCTAAACGAGGGTGACTTTGAGCACCTCGGCGGAAGACATGTGCATTAATGCCGAGAATTGCCTACTAATACCCAAGCAACGTAACGCTGATTCTCTTCACTTGTGCCTATTTCCTTCGCCCAGTTATCTTCTTCCATTATACCATTGTGTATAATCGCAGGGCGTTTAGAGGGGTGCTTTTTCTTGATTTTTGTTGTGTTTCAATTGTGTTTTCGAGGAGGAGGAGGGGATGCGGTTGTTTTTTTTGTTATAAACGCGGTGTATGCGATACATTAGTTGGATCCCGTATATTTATGGCTTTTTTTCTCGTTTTTCCCTCGGTTTATTTAGCTTTCCTTCTACCAGTTACCTCTATTTACGCTGTAGTGGCAAGCCACAGTGCCAGTGGCAGCAGCGTGACGCAGGCCCACGAGCGCGCTCACCCGCCGGAGAGCTCGTGCGCCCCTGGCATCAGTTGATAGAGACCCCACGGCGTTCGGAATAAACCGGCCTTGCTACGTGGTCTGGTCGTCTCTCTCTTTCAGCGCCTCCGTGGCATGCGCTCTACAACGCTATTATAACGACTATATACATACTCTAATATCACCAAATGTGCATTTTTTGCACATTCAGTGCATTACACCATTGGTGCTTTTTCACTTTTCGGTAAGCGTTTTCCGTATTTTTATTTTTGTCTCCATGTTGTGAGGGCTGTACAATAAATACATCAATTTCATTTCGTTAGTTTGTTTCTATAATTATCGTTGTTTTGGGTGACATGTTTTGCGTTTTTCTTCCTACCACTTACGTCTATTAACACCATTATAAATTTTCCGTCTCGTAACTTCTCTAAATATTTGTGCAAATGCATGGCGTTCCATGGTTGTGGCTTTTTGATGAATACACGAAACACTATAGCAATTTTTCGGCTACCTAACGCGAAACGTTTGGTCTGTGTCGGTCAGTTGATTCAGCTGCCGGGCAAAAATGTTGAGAGAATAGACAAACAAAAAGAATGTAATAGGCATAGCCATTCCAAACCACGTTAGGCCGGTGGTGTGTATAAGCCTCCCACTATTGTTCAGCAAAAACTAACAGGCATACTTGAAACAAAACGTAATGTTAGACAAACAAAAAGAATGTAATAGGCATAGCCATCCCAAACTACTTTAGCCCGGTGGTGTGTATAAGCCTCTCAATATTGTTCAGCAAAAACTAACAGGCATACGTGAAAAAAAACGTAATGTTATAACTGACGCTAGCAGCGTTCACTTTATTTGAAATTAACCTGGCTTTATTTTTATAACATACGCGGTAACCGTGTGTCTAGAACACAGACGAGGCAACAATAACCATTACAGAAAACGCTTCTCCTCTATGTGTTTCAAGATCACTTGAAAGAAAGGTCCCAACAGATGACACGCGAGAAATGCGAACTCGGGACCGAATCGATCAAACCACTTGCATTAATTATGTGGGAAGTCTGAATATTCTCATTATCTAACTTTTCAATCGTTTCAGTGAAGCTGGTCTCGTTCAGATAATCCAACAAGGCCGGGGGTGCTTTGCATTGTGCAGATGGCGTTGATCATGGACCCATAAGTACTTTCAATATCTTTTGTCTTGCACTTTGGCTGCGTATTTTCTCCACGAGACGGCACTTTCCTGGCATATATGCGGAGCCATCCAACAGCAAATGTGTTCCACGGCCAACATTGATCTGCAGTTATTACACTAAGGGCTTGAGGTATGAATTTTCGAGCACGGCATTCAGGCGTCGCACGTTGTATAACGACTCTAGCTTGCGTAAAAAAATCTCTGGCCGCTGCATCCTGAGCTCATAGCGTATGTGGTGTGACAAGTCATTATGGTGCTCTGGAAGGGACCCCAGACGGTTTTCTGCGCCATAAGGAACCAATCTGTTACATTCTCGGCCAGCTGCCGAAGCGATGCACCATCCTTGCGAACCCGAGTGCAGCTTTGCAAAACTTGAATCAGGATAACTGCCTTACTACTCACAAAACTTCCTGTCGGAAAGACACACAATGAAGCCCTTCTAGACACCAGGTAACGTTTCTGTGGCTTTCTGGGCGCTTGCGGTGTTCTAAAAGGAGAGAATTCAGGCGGATGAAGGCATTCGCGGAGGCCTGGAAATGCGCGAAGTGAAGAATATTTTCTTTACAAAGCGTATGGCCGAGCTGCGGTGAAGGCACTTGTTTTCGGCGCCATATGACATGTCTTCAGCGGAAATGCATCCTTATAACAATACATTGCACGACTTCCCAACGCTGTACAGCGGCATGGTTCGCTCAGCCAAGCTAAAATATGTCCCGCTAATCGACGTGATCAAAGGCTTCCCAGAATACAACTCCGGAAGAGCGCTGGTATTCTTAAAAATCTGATGGGTCCCTGGAAAATTCAAGAAATGCCTGTTCTTGCGCTTCCATTGCGCTAACCTACTGTTACAACCACTAGCAAAGCAGGTAACTCTCAGCGATAAAATAGAAAAATACAGAGAAGGCCGGCAAGGTTCTTCCTGGGCCGGTACCAATTGCCGGAAAGTTCAACTCCTAGGAAAAAAGATTTGAATTGGGAGCTGTTTTCATCGTACCGCAGAAACTTGTAATTACGATTTGTTTAATATCAGAACAAAACTTGACTTAAATACTTGCAGATGCCATTTTATGCAAGACATGGGATTGGTCATTCCTTCAAACTTAAGAAATGCCATCCTATGGCTGCTTCAACCATTCATTTTATTTTGTTTTGTTAAATCCATACATGCGAAGGAAATAAACGAGGAAGCTGTACAGCTTTCCCTTGTAGACGTACGGCTGCATTGAGGTGGATGTCAAATTTCCCTTTGCAAATATTTACTCCACCTTGGGAATTTCCCCTAAATCTGGTCGATATATCAATACATCAGTGAAATCTGCTCTAGAACGCGCAATTGTCCTATTGAATAATATTTTTTCTTCGAACCTGTAACCCCTGCTCTAACGGCTTCGGACACGGCAGGTATCTGTGGAATAAATAATAAAGAACAGGTTACTTCGCCTCACAAACAACAGAAACGGGTATATCGGAAGCTCAACGTGAATGCGAGCGAAAATGTTCCCCTAACGCAAACCCACTCCAACAGGTGATTTGAAGAGACAGGACGCATTCCGGAGCAGGCGAGCACAGGGGAACTACGTCAAACGCAACGGCGAAGTTTGTTAACTAGATACCGTTGCGAATAGAATAACATGAAGCGCTGGTGTATTCAGAAGGTGTATTTACAGGACGGAAGGCACAGCGCAGACCATATGTGCAAGATCTTCGTCAACCTCCTTTTCGATCTCCACCTTAGAGTCTGAGCATGCCCACCGCCATCTCCTTTGCCTACGATTCAGCACATGCCCACAAGCAGGCTATGTCCTTGCGTCCTCTCCTACTCCCTCTGTAGCTGATGCACCATGACAACATATTTACAAAGGTCGCGTACGATAGGCACACACTTTTCCTCACCCCGTCGTCGCGGTGACAATACACAAAGAGAGTTGGTCTCCATCTGTGCGGCCACCTGGGCTCGTGTTTGGAAACTCTTCGCTTCACAGCGCTCCGCGTGACATGTGTGATCTCACTTCGCGCACTATTCTATTGCGCGGCTGCTAAACAGGGCCTGCCGTTCAACCTCTGCGGCCTCGAGTTAGAATATTGCGTCCTGGCGCTTACGGCGTGGGCTCGAGCACCAGCCGGTGTCAGCATTTTTTTTAATTGGTGTTATTTTATCGCCTACAACGTTTTCGAAGGTGAATTTAGCGTGTTCTTTTCCCAAATAGTGGGGATTCGGTGTCCTTTAGGTTGGTTATGCTTTGGTTGCGGCCTATGACAGCGCTTAATTACCGTTCGGCATCGTCGTACGCGACATCACACATGTCCCGTGTGGGGCCCTCCGAAGCGAAGTGTGTGTCATACGCCGGACGTCAGGAGAGACGGTCTCCATCTCTGCGGTCACCCGGTCGCAAAGAATGAGGGCCATTTTACAGTCGAATTAAACCGTCGCCAGTGCTTGGGCTAGCCACTGACTGTGCGAAAGTAAAAAAAGACTGTTTAAAAAAATTAAACTTCGAGTCCGCCTAGGGTAGACTCAGTGCAATAATAAAAAAAAACGTTTTCTATTCTATTTCATTCCCCGCGCCAAAGCTGCACTTCGTCTACGGCGTGCGCCGTAGTGAAGCGGTCTGGATTAATTTCGACCACCAAGAAATGTTTAATGCGCACTGAAATATCAGACACTGGGGTGTTTGATTTCCGCCTCCATCTAAACAGTTACCGCTGCCCCCGCAAGTGAACCCGCACCGTTGGGCTCACCGACACAAGGACTCTTTCACTTAGGCGCCACGCCTGGTAGAAAAGCATATTACAATATTTTTAACAAAGATAGCTCATTTTTATATAACACAATGCCCAGCGATGATACAGTAATTTTTCACGTGCGAAAAAGTCAACATCGAAAACCAATTGCGAAAGGTCTCAGAGAACCAGCAGAACCTTTCAAAAACCTCTAGGGCGCACAAATAAAACAACATACGAGGCTTTCTGTTTAATGTAGCAAATGTTGCCAAATATGCAAATAGAAGTAGTGCATTTATGTCGTTTAAGCCTTTTACTTTTTTACAGGGAACGCGTGTTCGAATAAATCCCAACCAGCATCATTTACGAAGTTTCTTCCAGGGTGTCATCTCTTGTTAGGCCACAGATCCTGCGTGACATTTACCGGTACCATAGCAGTTTATTGAGACGGTAGCCTTAGACGTCTCGTCGTTCAGTCGACCTTCAACATCCTTCAGCGAATCGCAGTATGAAAGATATTTCGTTTCAAATTAACAAAAAAGCGTTCTATAGGTCAATACGCTCTGAAGCGTGACGTTAAACGCGGCAATTACGAGAGGTGACCATCCACACCAGTAAACCGCAGAAGAAGGTAGGGAAAAACGCAGCCGATTGAGCGGGAATACAAGCAGCCAAACCAACTAAACTGTCGCATTAAAGAAAAAAAAAGGTCGATGACAACGGGAATCGCTGCGGACGTAAATATAAGAGTTGCCGGGAAAATAGTCACGCCGGAAGTGGAAGAAATATATGTCGAAAGCAAAGGCCAATTTGAAAACAAAGGGAATGTGAAACATATTAAAATTGAAAAAAATTAGACTATGTAGACCAAATCTTAGTTTGGTTCATCACAAAGCCTGCTTTGTTTTTATGACAATGCTAAAAGTTTATCACAAACGTCACAAAATATTAGAGATAAAATAAAGCACTGGCGAATCCCCCGCCACTTTCTTGCGAATGCTTTATGACGTCGAATGGAATGGATGACTTTATTACAGGAGGAGGCCAATAGGCCCTGGTGTGGGACACGGGGAAAAGGGGAGGGGAAGATTGTTCATATAAAGTCTGCACTGCACTGTGAGCGTTCACTTAGCACGATATGCACAGGTGAAGTTGTGACGAGGGCACTCTAATATGAAATTTTTCGACGTCATCGAAAAGGAGCCTTGAACGGCTCCTTTTGAATGACGTCGAAAAATTTCGTTTATGTGAAGGAATCCCGCTGAGCATGCCTGGGCGATGTCAGTGGGGCCTCTGGTTTATTTTTAAACTTAAGGCTTTTTTTTGTGAGATCGATGGCGTTCTGCCAAAGTGCAGTTACCCAAAGACAATTTGGTCGACTGAAAATCTCTGATAAGACATCTGGACACACGGCGCGTGCCTGAAACAAATCTTTCATTGTGTCAGAACGGTTACTTGAAAATCTCAAAAAAGGAACAGTTCTTGATGAGACAAGACAGCATGGATCACGAAGAAGGAGGACAATAGTATACATTTATTCCATAAAACACGCTTCCGTATACATTTAGATCCTTCGTAGATGCGTTTACGTAGTGCACAATAAATTGTCGTATGAGTTTGTCCTTTTTGTATAATTTCGGTGTTTGAAGATGTGACGACCGATTGGACGCACTTTCGAGGAAGTTTTTACGCACTTTCATTAAGGATTTTATGCACGTTTGACGCAGTTTTGATGCAAGAAGGCTTTCGCGCTAACCTTAACTTTCTTTAGGTAGGGACGATAAAGTTTCTGATGAGTAATTTCAGAGTCAGAGTCAGGGGCAGAATTTTTTTTGTTAGTCAATTGAAGAATTACAAAATTTTTGTATACAGAAGGAGCCCCCTAGTCAGACACTGAATCGGGAGCTTCTATATCAGTGAACATGAAAAATGTATTTGAAGCAGCAAACTGTAGTGGTGAAAAACAACTCATAAAATACATCTGAAGCAACGCAAGGTACTCGACAACACAACAGAAAAAAAAAGAAAAAAAGCGAAAATTGTATATAGAAAACACAAGGTTAATTCAACATTTCCAAGTAACTGGGAGATTGTTGCAAGTTGCAAAAGAGCCAAAGTGCAAACGTAAAAGAAACCCCATCTATCTTTAGCTATATACAACAACCACCGATGATGTGATTCATCGCCAGAAGGTTGTGGAAAAGTTGGCATAAAAGAGAGAGGGAGAAACAGTAGAGGAGTAAAAAATGCGAAGAAAAGTAAAGGCCAATCAAACTTACGCTGGATGTGGCATGGATGTGAGGAACGCTTTCAGTTCTTTCTTTGAATTTGCCAATAAATTGATTGGGAAATTCGGATTTCCGGTGGAATGGTGTTCTATAGCTGGATTTCGGTGAAAAAGGCTGTTTGTTTGCCGTAGTTGGAGTGAACTAGAGGTAAAATGAAATTGTGGTTAAGTAGAAATCTTTTGAAGTTAGTATTTATTTGGTTCCATTCGAGAATTGCGAACAGAGGAAGCTGGTTGTTAATTTTTTTAAACAGTAAGATACTCAGCTTTTATTTGAAACTGTTTTCAATATATAAAATGTTGTTCTCAAAAAGGAGTGCGTTGGCATCACTTCGGAAAGTAATGTGGCTAAGTATTCTAATAGAGTGGTTTTGAATAGTTGTAAGGGAGGAAAGGTTTCTGATCTAGGTATTGCCCAACGTTAAATACAGTAATTATTATGGGAACGAATAAAGGCGTGGTATAACGAAAGTAAAGTTGGCTGAGAGAATACACCACAGCACTTAATCAAAACATGTGTCTCGGATGCCAGTTTCCTTATCAGATAAGAAACGTGAAAGTGGAATTTCAAGTGACGGTTCAACCAAACCACCCAAAAACCACCCTCTTTTCTGCTTCAGTTTCAAATTGATTGAGAAATATTCGAGGGATATAATTCGGTACGCATCAGTGAAAGTGAAAAACAACGACCCCGGTTTTAGTGGGACGAATCAGTAATTTGTTACGAGAGCACCAAGCCGCCAAGCTTGCCAGGTCTTTGTTAAGTTTCTCAGTCAGAAACTGGAGGCATTCATCAGTGTTAACCATTGCTCTAGATATTGTAGTGCAAAAGATTTGCCCACTTAGAGTATGCTATCAGGCACTGCGAAGGACGCACTATGCCCCATGTGGGTATGCTCTGATACGGTGGCCATTGGCTATAATGGGTACGTAGTGAATCGGGACTGTGAAGACGACGAGGAGGTAGCACCGGCCTCGGATAGAACGCGCCACGATCTCTGATAGCTCGCTGCAACGTGATCATCGCTCCGGCTAGTCTCAGTGCCTACCTGAACACCGTCACCTGGAACGCTTACCATTCCTGCCAATAAACACCTCTTCAGTATGCATAAAATAAGCAATCTGAGGCATTAGGAGAGGTTGGCAGATCATTTATGTAAATTATAAAGAGAAGTGTGCCGAGAATCGAATCTTTTGGAACGCCTATATTTGTTACTTTGGGCCTAGAGTTATCACGTGACACATCAACAACCTGACTTCTCTTGAGGAAGTAATTTTTTATTAATAGTAGTCTGGGACCAGTTGCTCGTATTTCTTCCAGCTTCATAAAAAGAATGTGGTGATTTATAATGCCGAGAGCTTTGGTGAAGTCTACAAATACAGAGCCTGCATAGTAGCCGCCATCAATTGCTTCCTTCAGCTTATCGGTTAAAGATAACAAAGCGAGGTCAGTGGAATATGCCTCTCGAAAACCAAATTGAGTGGGTGATACAATCTGAAAATTATTGACAAAATTCACGAGATGAACGTCCACCAATTTTTTTAATACCTAACTAACAAATGGTAGTATGCATATGGAACGATACTTGGGTATTAGTGCTGACCCTTTTTTTAAAGACAGGAACCATTTTACCCCTTTTCAGTTCAACAGGAAAGGTGCCAGTTTTTAAAGCTAGGTTTGTAATGATTCATAGAATATACTAAACAGCGTGCGCAATTCTTTTTATATGAATGGGGTGAATAACATCCTGACCAGCACTTGTTGTTTTCCAACTGCGAATGACATCACGAACTTCATCAGATGTGGTCGTAAATAAAAAGACAGATGGGGCAGAGGAGATGGGCATAAATTGTAACCGGAACTTGGGATGCCATCAGTACGAAAAAAATAATTACTGAAGGCCTCAGGTATCTCCAGCGAGCTTTCACACTTATCGTTGTGTTGCTGAACGGTAGTTATGCTAGACTGTCTTTCGTTTTGGTGAATAATGAATAAAGTATCTTCCATTTTTTCTTGACATTTGAGCCAGAATGTTCAATTTTTCGTTCATAATACATTCGTTTTGCATTTTCTGACGTATTCTAAGAACATTACGGAATCTTCTGTAACGGAAAAGGAAATGCAATTTAAGAGGTTTCCGTTTTATTTTGTTTTTTATAAAGGTTCTCTTTGGCTCTTAGCTCTTTCAGTTATTTTCCAGTAATTCAATGGTTGTGAGGAGCGGCCTATACTTTTTTTACTTTTGCGTTTCTGCGTATCGCATTGAATGTGGAACAACAAAATAGATACAAACCCTGCAAATGCAGTTCGGGGAACCTTTAAGGGTATCACTGAGGGCCAGTCAGTGCGCATTACAGCATCAATGAACGATTCCTTGTAAAAAAACCTCTGGTTGAGGATTTGCTGGTTCGACTGGCGTTGTTTGTGAAGGGCAGGAAAATCGGGTAATCATCAGTAATGTGGACCTTAAGAACCTCTGTGTCCGGTGCAGGACACATTAGAAACAGCATGATCAATTGGGGTGCTTTTACCATTAGTGCCGCGAGTGGGAAGGGAGATTAAACATTCATATCCAAAACTCTGAAAAGGGCGTTTGTAAATTAAAGAGCTATGGGAAGAAAGGTCAGGTAAACTTATATTTAAATCGCCCATAATCACTTCAGTTGTCTCAAAAAGAGGTGATGCATGCAAAACAAAATTGAGGGCTTGGCAGAAATTGATGACAGACGAAGATTGAGATCGATGGACACTCCCAAAGATGAAACTCTTATTGCCAAATTGATAAAACTATGATCGAGTTGCACCCAGACACTTTCCCGGTCAGTTACATTTAACAAGTCAGTTGCTATGTGTTCTATGCGAGTACACAGAAATGTAAGAAGGTAAACAAAACAAATTTTTGTCGTCGTCACAAAGCCAGGTTTCAGAGATACTGGTAAGAGAAAATTGTTTATCAAGAGCCGAAAGCAAAATACTGTATTTCGAAATTTTCACTGATGCGTTTTTGCATTAATATAAATAGAAGAAGGGAAGACAGGCGAAAACAAGCATTTGAGTTGGTCTGTTGAGAAGTAGGTTTAGCCGCCACAGATAGAGAATTTCAGATTGGATGATGTTCGCTAGCAGGTTTCGAATAGGTTTAAATAGCAACTTCCAATTTGAATTCCAACTTCCAGTTAACAACACACCGATAACTGACTCGACATTTGGTACCGGCGCATATTCCCACCCAGGCACGCCACTGTGGCGCAAGATTTGAAAGCTTTTCATATTGCGTAGGTGTACTGTTATCTCTGCAGTGAAATAAAGGTTAACGATTCATTCGGCGCTATGCTTGCATGTTTTTCCTATCTGACACGCTTTATTAACACCTGTCTGCCGCGTATGTCGTCCTTGAACCTTGACGTCACCATTTTCAAAAGCGAATTTTCCCCCTCTCCCTCCGTTCGACGGCCGACCACTCAGGTGTGTCGCCATCACTAACCAATCACGCGGTTTGAGTGTTGGAATGTTAACACTAAGTGACGCTTTATAGCTCTCTCACAGAATGTACCATTGCCATGCTGCGCTTCAACCCATCTGACCCGGCGCCTACAAGCTTTTTCCAGGGAAGCCGACCCATTCACCCGACATGAAGGGGGCCATGATGATAGTGTCATGGAAGCTGTACGCAAATTTGGAAGCGTTCCTCCAGGTAAGCTCGGCTGTGTGTTATGTCGTTGCTTCCGCCGGATCGCTGCCGGTATTGCGATTGGAAACAAGGCCTATCATGTCGGAGCTTGCTCGTCTACCGCCTGATATTTTCGCAATTGCGGGAGCCCGGTGTAGATTGCAGACTACACCAAGCTGGTGCAACGGCGCTCGGTTCTCAATTACGTGTACTGTGGACAAGATGCTTGTCTGGAAGTTCGAGTGTGCTTCTCTAGCTTGACATCTGCTGATTGCGCCTCGTTTGAGACCTTCTTGTTCAGGGTCATGGGCACCCCATTTCGTCACATCTTTTAAGTATTCACGCCATGTTGAACGAATAGTATTAGTGAGTCTGAAACGCGATTTCTTTTGCAGCGTTCATTTTTTTATTTATATTGTGTCAGAAAGAACAGAAATTATCGTAGGCTCATCGTTTCCGCTGTTCGCGCAGTAATGAAAATCAGTTCGTCATTGCTTGAAAATTCTAATGCCTTCTGTGGCCTCTCCACTTGTCGGTATTAACAGGCACAACCATGGCCCAAAACAGAGCTTGGTGCGTGAGAACCAGATGTAAAAAATGTGGGAAACCACAACGCAACGATTTTCCGCGAAAGCTTTAGCCTTGCATTTTTGTTCTGCAAGAGCAAGAAATCCTTGTGACACAACAAACTTCATCAAAAATTAATTGAAAAAAATGGGTGTGACTCTTGTTTAACTCTGACGTCTGACAAGGATCTTTGCTGGTCATCCACCTCCGCAGAGTGGAATGGCTTATGAATGTTTTAAGGTCATGTGTAGCCCAATTTTTCACATTTCAAAGTTTCCCAACTCTGTTCCGGGATATGCCTTAAGGAGTATGAAAACGCTATTTCCATTCGAGAGTTCTTTCTTCGCAATCTGTGTCAGAAAGAACAACAATCATCGTAAAGTTAGCTGTTCAGCTGTTAACCCACGGTTCACGGTTGCTCGAACAATGCAATGAGTTCTAAGGCCTACGCACCCATCGGTAGTCACCGGTGCAAAAGCAAGAGTATGAAACATTAGATACAGATGTAGTGGATTGACGAAAACAAAATGCAATTACGTGCTCTGGGCCAAATTTACTCCGTGCGACAAATTTATTCCCGCAGTGCGCGCTGTGCCCTTTCATTGAACATCGGGGAAACCGTAACTTTTCCTGATTTGTGGCATAGAACGAAGTCGTATAGCTTAGATTTTGAATGAATAACCATAGTATCACAGAACCAAAAATTCTTTCTGTAAAAATTGAGAAAAGGTTATGAAGGGCTGCATTTGTAAAACCATTCATGTGAGTTGGCTCTGATGTGTGGCGGTTTTACAAAGTGCTATGTAGCCGCATACCACGCTCCCCGTTTCTGGGTTCGGCCATTCCGTACACGTTGATTCCGCACGCGGAGCGACGCCACGTCTAGTGTTACAGCCCCGTCTGCGCTGCTCGTAAGCTCGGGCCTTTGCCCTCTTTATGATCGTCCTCGCCCTGTCGTTCCGCTTAGAGTAGAAAAACTCTGTTTTCGCTCGGGATGGGCTCAAGGGAAGAGGAAGAGTGGGAGATTTTCCTCTGTCTTTCCTCTTCAGGCGGCTGCCAGTGGTCCTTGGACCATGGCAGCGACTTCAGTCATCTGGTTCGGTTGGACTTGTACGTTCGGGACAGAGCTTAGCAGCGCGGTCTCCCACTGCTCACTGGTTCCAATTTCGAATAAACAGTGGCCTTCACTCCTATTTTTAGACGGCCAAACCATGTGTCGCAGGTCCGCCCTGCCTTCCCGAACTTTTCATTCGGTTCGTGGCAATATAGTCCTCGGCAGCCACGACTGTGGTCCACGGTGTTAGGCAAATTTGTTAGTGTGTAGCAGCCTCCACGCCACTGACTACCACTTGGTTAGCCTTCTGTGTGTTGCGGGGCACTTGGCCATCCGTCACCTGTAATGATCCTATTACGTACCGACAGGAGCACCAGCCTGCCCCTATCAAGATGCTAGAGGAATCAGTCTGGATTGAGGTGGACCTCAATAGGGGCGAGAAGCTGCTAATCGGTGCATTCTATATATCCACGGACATTTTACCTTATTGAATATAATCGAAAACTTCACTTCTATTCGAAAATGTTTCAAATGCACACGCTCAGCCGTAACCTAATTATACTTGGGAACTTTACCAGCCCATGTATTCACTGGAACGATATTTGATTTCAGCATAAAAACCGTTATGTAGCGCAGAAATGCAGCATTTTATTAGATTTTCAAGCGTTCACCTCTTTGCAGCTGTTCTACCGCATAGAAAAATTCTATGGTGATGTTCTGGATGTGCGGTTCTCTCACTTGAAAAACGTACAAGTGTGTGCCTCTGATATATCTCTTATATACCCCGACCAGTTTCACCCCCTCTTACTGTCGGTCTCTCTCGCTGCCCAGCATCGCTACGGCGGTGTTGATTATTGTGCACTTCCACGATATAATTTCAAGAGTGGAGAATATGCTAGGCTGTATCACTTTTATTCATCTGCTGAATGGTCAAGTCTTTTTGATGTGCATGATGTTCACGAACAGGTTCGATGTTTTACCGATTTATAAGCCTGTTTATTCCAAATTTCCCCACTGGTTCTCTAAAGAACTTCGAAGTTCACTTAAACTTAAGGACAGAGCCAACAAAAGGCAAAGGATTCTGGGCTTGACAAATGGAAAGCGGAGTTTAGACCGTATCGCTCACTTTGTAAAGCCTCTAGAGGCGTGACCACCAGCTCTATGTAGAGGTCCTTGGAGGCTGCTGCGTCTCAGAAACCGGCTGACGGCTGGATGCATGTACGCGGCCGTTCTAAGGGTTCCAAGGAACACATTAGCCTCCTTAATTCGTTGGGGAACAGATTGAGGACGTTGTCACCAGCTTTGCTCAGTACTTTCATTCTCTCTTTCAAATTCCCGATGCTAATGACGAGCGCCTATAGTTCAATAAAATGTCCAATTTAGTACACGTTTGCTCAATGAAAAACGTGTCAATGATAGCATTAGACAGATGAAACCATCCTTTTATTGTGGTGCAGATGGAATTCCAGCAGCTCTCATGAAAGCTTACGTTCAACATTTTTGTGCCTGTTTCAACGTCCATTTATACTGTTTACTTTTTGGGAAATTCCCTCGTGCATGTAAGACCGCAAGAATATTTCAAATATTTAAGTGTGGTATAGGTCAGCTGTTACCAACCTCAAAACTCTTGAGTCAGCTCTGCACAGAGCACTTGGTGCCTGCCTTCAGAATGTCCTGATAACATAATAGCATTGGCTTTTTCTCGGGTCGATCGACGGTTAGAAATCTTGCAAGCCTTATGACACTTGCTTCTGGCTGCTGTTTGAGAAAACGGCCATTCAAACGTCATTTATTTTGACCTCAGTAAGACGTTTGATGCGGTGAACCATCAATTAATTATTAACAAGCTTACTGCGTCGGGCGAAGACGCTGCCCGTGTTGCCTTGTCCAACTATCTCCTTTACCGGTCCTTTTACGTAGATGTAAACAGCAAAAAGCCACGTGTTTACACTGCAAAAGGTGGTGTACTTCAAGGTTTCGTGCTGGGTCCACAATTGTTTGCTATCTTTTTCAATGACGTGTCAACAGTCCTAACAGAATCTTCATTTCTTCTTATGCTGATGATGTCAAACATAGCGGTGTTCAAGACTGCTCAGCTTTGCAAAGGGACGGGTTGGAAGTATCAGTCTGGGGCAGCAAAATCTGATCAATTTTGAACCCTGCTAAAACAAAGGTTATCCCGTACAGCCACGAAACCCAAAGTATACTGCTTTCCTACAGTATTGAGGGTCGCTCCTCTACAAAGGGTTGAGGAGATTAGGGACCTCGGGGGGCTTCTCGATAGTACTCTATCTTCTTCTCCTCATATTAAGCTCATCACCTGGTGAGCGCTCCGCAGTCTTGCAAATGAAATCTGTGTCGGATTTCAGAGGAATTCTCCTCTCCATATCCATTTCTAATACTATACAATGCAATATGTATCCCTCAGTTAGAGTATGCTTCTCTTGCCTGGGACGGCATCTCCAAATCTGGTAGTGAAATAATAGAACGTGAGAAGACGTTTTTATCCATATTTAAGCACCATCATCACATTCACAGTCCGGGTCCTGATTCTGACGTAACCATAGTTCCTTGCATCCCTTCCTTGAACTGCAGACGTATGCGTGCCGATCTTACGTTTCTTCATAAAATTGTTAATGGTGACCTTCCTAGGGGAGACTTGCTCAGCTGTTTAGAGTTTAGTGTTCCACAAAGGCCACCAGGTCGCATCGCCCGTTCTTGACCGCTGCGCCCCACTCCTATGATTCTCCGGTGGGCCGAATACTGAATTCGTGCAACCGCTATTTTGACCGCATTGACATCCTTCACTGTTCCTTTAAAATTTACCGTACTGCACTGTTCAATACAGTATGTTCAACATCTATGATTTCTCGGTCATTCTTTTTTTTTCTAGGTTGCTGGAGTTTAGTTTCTCGGCGGTTCTGTTTTTACCAAATGATAGTTATCTATTTTTGAAACTTTCCTGTGCCTTGCTCCTCTTATCATTTGTGTGTATACTTTGCCGTTGTTTTTTTGTAATACTGTCAAACTTTGTTGCTCTCCTTGTTGTGCGGTCTTTACAATAAGCAGAGGCACAAATCCGTCTTTTTTTTACTGCAGCTACCTTTCACTCCACCTGTGTTTTATTTATGTCATTTTCACTTTTTCGATTTGTGTGTGTGTTCTCACTTGTTTGTTTGTTGCAATATGTTTCTTGTATTTTGTTTTTATGTAACTATACGTGCGGCAGCATAAAGGCCAGTGGTTTTTTCTGGGCACGTAAATAAATATGATTGCTTGGTGGATTGACAGATTATTGTTATTATTATTGTTGGGAATATAACGTCGGTGTCATTAAGGTGTTCTTCATGTATCCACTCTAGGAGATTCGCAGGGAGAGCATTGAGTGCGCCGGTTGGAGCTTTAGTAGTAATTGATTGATTGCAGGGTTAAACGCACGGACGCAACGCAGGCGATGGGGCCAACTGTAGTCGAGGGCTCCGGATTAATTTTGACCACCTGGGGATCTTTAACGTGTGCTGAAATCTTCGTACAAGCGGCCGTTTTTGCTTTTCGCCTCCATCAGAAAAGCGGCTCCGCTGCCGGGAATCAAACCCGCGACCTCGTTCTCAGCAGCGCAACGCCTTAGCCACTGAGCCACCGCGGCGGGTAGCTTTACATACTGTAGTAGCTTGTGATTCACAGCTGGCACGGGCGATCGGCACAAGTGTCACTCTCTATCATGCCACAATGGATCTAATCAGTGCAATCGGTCGCTACACGCCACAACGCAGGTGCGGACGCTCGCTCTCGTCGGGCAGCTCACTTTCCGTCACGGCATGGGTAGGCCGTACTTGCTTCGCTCCGCCTAAGAGTGCAACCGATGAAAAGCGCGGCCGTTCCCAATAATCGCAGAAATATCTAAAATAGCATACTATGTAAAACACTTTAGTTTCCATGCATTTAGTTTTTTTTTTCATATGTTTTGTTTTGCCGCCCGGCCGTGCCAGGCTGTGTTAACCTGGATGATCAATCCATCGAGATCTTAACGCGCTGTTACAATCATAACTGGGAAGCCGGCACCACCCACCACCCCGAATGGAAGCACGCAAAGGTCTTGCTCATTCCTAAACCCGGCAAGCCTCTCGACCTCGCGCATCTCTGGCCCATCTCCCTCTCCTCTTGTGTAGGAAAGGTCCGTCAACATGTCATTCACGCACGCTTGGTACAGCATCTCACGCACACATGGCAATTCCCCTCCACCATCTTGGGCTTTCTGGCCGGACTCTCCACTCCGGACATTCACCTCCAACTAAAAGCATGACATAATAACTCCCCAGTCTCGTGTAGACTGCAGCGATACTCGCCCTCGATTTGCGAAAAGCTTTCGACCGAGTCTCACACAAAGCCTTTCTGCAAAACCTGGCAGCCTTAGCTAGCTCCGGGGGCTGGTGCTTACAATTACATTCAGCGATTTCCTTACCGATCGCACTGCAGTCTTTCAGATCAAAGACCTACGCTCTGTTATAATACACCTACCCTAAATAGGCACCCCACAGGGCGCTGTCGTGGCGCCACTTGTTATTCAGTATAGCGATGATTAATCTCCCGTAACCGTTGAATAGCATACCATCCCTTCATCACAGTCTTTATGCCGACAGTGTCACCTTGTGGGTGACCGGGGGCAGTGATGGGCACATTGAGGATACCCTTCAACAGAGAGCAAATGTCGCCGCTGCCTACGCCCATGGCAGCGGTTCTTTCTTTTTGATGCCGCATGGGTTCTCTCATTTGATAGAGAGGGCGTTTTGCCCTTTAATAATGGACTGGAATAGTCTACTGGGATCACCAGCGTTCTTGATATAGTTATTACGGTTCGAGAAACAATCACGCCGAAAGATAAATGCTGGCCGAGTGGACGCCGCCATATTCCATTTGCCACCACTGGCCTGCGCACGTCAGCATGTTGACTGTGTATTCGCCGCTCGCCGCCTGTGTCTTCTTTGAGTTGTTAAGGCCATAGAGTTTCTTACACTATACTCTAGAGAGGAATCTGGCGCTAGCGTCTATGCAGCTCACATCAAGGCCGTCTGTGTAGCCATGGGCTGCCATTAGATCATGCACTCGCCTTAGTTTTATAATTGGCTTAGATTGAAACGCTTTAGTGGCCGTATATTCGAACACAGTGCCACAAAAAAAGGCAAAAAATGGTGTGTTAGTGTGCAAGTGGAAAATAAAACTGACTCTTTTAAAGCTAAGGAAAAAGGAAGTGAAGCGTATTTTCTCAGGAACGGTTGAGCCTACTATTCTGCAGACCAAGCTAGTAGTTAACACCCATGTCAATATTTGGGGGAAACAGAGTTAGGAAAGCTTTTTGAGCGTGCCTATGAAAACATCGTCTTCGTGGTGAACCGATGCAACGACCGTGAGCTACAGTTTAACAAAACTTGTTGCTGAGCGAGTTCGTGCATATTTGAAGAAAAAAGAACACGTGCGTTAAACAGTCCGGATGAAGACAAGATAGGAAGAGAAAGAGGCGTCCGTATCTGTCGTATCTTGTCTTCGTCGAAGTACGTTTTTTTTTTCGTCAGCTACAACTTTCGCGGCGGCATATTACCCGCTCAGTCATACGTTCTTCGACTGCGGGATGACCTACGTCGAGGCACGATCACGCACTGCCTGCCGTTTCACCAAATACGGCTACCCCAGACCAAAGCGGATTTCGGCTTCCTCGTAGCTCATAGATGTGTCAATGCATAGTGAAGCAAGCAAATCCCAAAACCCCTTAAGAATCCACCAGTCATGACAAGCCCAAGCCACAATGGGGGTCTTCCCATAAACCCCCACGACGACATGAATTCCCAAGTACAGTTTCCTCTCTAGTATACTTACTAAGAAACTCTATGGTTAAGGGAACAGAGGTTCGCTCCAATAACCTTGGTTTTCCTTCAATACAGCTGCGTCGTCTTTGGATACTTCACAATCTGAAAGCCTTTCGTTGGTATTGCATTTCGTTGATATCAATCGTTGGTATTGCGTTGCCATTTCGGTCATGGTGTTTTGATTTTGGCAGAAGTATTTTGGTTTTTCTTTTGCGGTCATTATATCTCGATGTTACCCGTTTTTATTTCCACTGTGGTCAAGCTTCGCCTGCACCCCTCTATCCGGAGGGAGGAGTTCATGAATTCTTTTGAGTACTTTTTATAGCCGGTGTGACTAATTTTATTTGGTAGTCTGTATGCGTTTAACCTGGTTTCAACACCTTTTCATTAGCTTAGATATAATGCGTGTCACCCAGGACAATGATGTGATGGGATGCCTTGATCTCGTATAGACGCGTTCCCAACGACATGTATATTCAACGTACCGCACTTTGGGCGAGAACGGGCCTACCACCCTACCATTCAGCTAACTGTAACGGTGGGTGTAAAATGGACCTTTCTAATTGTGCTTCAAGAAAGCCCCTCAAATGCGGTGTCAGCTTTTTCTGCAAATATAACGTCAATGGGCAGGCGGACGCCTAACCTCTGACGTTGTAAAGAAGTTGTGACGTTAAGTGGCAGTAGTTTTAGGTTTGTACAACACGTCGCATCGTGTAAAAGTTAGCAAACAGAAGGAAACTAAAGTTCTCTCCGTCCCTACGAATATGTGAAATAGACCTTCCACAAAACGTTCGTGATGTGTTAAAAGCAACATGGAACTATGTTCTTCAGTGCGCAGTACAGGGTGGTGTATGAAGTGCTGCTGTCGGGTTGGAAGGGGTACATCGCCCAGACTGGCTCACACCTTAATGACCGGTTGAAAGAACACGGACTATTAATGGTTACCAACCCCCAGGATTGTCATTTGTTTGTCTAGTGCCATGGCCGTGGCGGGTTGCGTATCATTTTCTAGAGCGAAGCTGTATCTATGCTTAATCACCCCAGTTCCCGCGCCCGTGTAGAACGAAAACCAGGCGACTGGAGGTCCGCGAAGGGAAAATATTAAAGCCACTTCCACGCCGCTTAAATTTGTTTAAATAGTGGAGCAGGCTTCGGCACTTTGGCGGCAACCTCACGCAGAGGCGGAGCTCACTTACAACGCCATTCGTTGCGGTATGTAGTGCGTTCTCGAGGCTGACCCAGGGGGGTTTGGTAGTTTCTCCGTGCATATACGTCGGGTGGAAGTTCGCCGCGTGCCGAGAGCTTGCGTTGGACCACAGTCGAGGTGGTTGAGCCATCTGTGGGCTCAGCGGACTACCTTCACCCGGACGTCCATATAGGCGGTGGCGCCCTCTGTCGGCCCAGAGGGGTATATATACCTTCGCCTGGCGTGACGTGCATCGGTTTCTCCTGGCGTGACAAGCATCATCCCCGCTGTCAGAATTCAGCCCCGCTGTCACAATTCAAAAGAAATCGGATCATGTGGCATCCATATGTCTAGTTCTTATATTTCCTTCACAAAAATGTCTTTCCGGCAATTAATTTGTTTCTAAAGGTGAAGGAGACATTAAAAGATTGGTGTAGGCTTTGACTTGTAACATGGCTGTCCAATACTGCGTGTTCCGCAGTTAAGCATTGTTGCAGCGCCACATTACACCTTCCACCATGGCCGCCGCTTTCCCACCGCGGCCGCGGCGTCCATATCCCCCTTGATATTACTATGCTTTCATTTTAGGTACTGCAGGACGTGCACGCGCCGGCAGGCTGGTCGCGCACAATGTCCATATACCCGTTATCCTGGGCGAACATTCAGCGTTGGTTTCTCACAGCCAGATGCGACCTGATTTCTATCCTCCGTGCACCTGTGGTTATCAATGGGGTTTTTCGGCGACTGTAAGATTTTTACGACGCGGGAGAGAGACAGATAGCCCCATGTTTCTTCGGAATAAAGGTCCACTCCTTGCTAGTTTAATTCAACCAGTCGTCCAGGAATATGCCCACTCGCAAATTACAAGCACGAGTGGTTTGTTTTCTGCGCTCGTTGCACTTCGCCCGGCTCGGCAGGTGATTGTTCTTCACAGAGCGGAAGGGCACTGATTTCTTGCCTTGCGTTGTCGGATAGAGCCTCACAGAGCATAAGGTGAGAGATGGTATTGAGGCCGATTTGACAATAAGATCAGGATTTGCAGTGAGTTTGCGTGACATCGCCTCCGTATATTGCAGCCCGAAAAAGAAAAGAAGAAAAAGGGAGACGGGTACAAAATATGCGTATACATAGAAAGGAAGCTTCCTTGAGAGGCTGCGTCAATAATAGAGGACACATATACGGAAAAATAAAGAAACGGCCGTACACACTCTCATCTTTCCTTAATTTAACTGCGCGAAAACATGTGGATACAGAATGGGGGACAAATAATACCAGACGTGGCGCAGTTGGCGCATTTATGAACTCGCCCAATTCACTGTACTCTTATCTTTCTACTGAGCGGCTTGAGTCAGGCCTATTCTGGCACGGCATTATTTAAAGTGCTACACTTACAATGTGCAGAGTGTAACAACAAAAAAAGAATCGGCACATCTAAAAACGGTCAATACAAAATAAAAAGATACCATATGATAAGTACTAACATTGGGTAGGTATTCTAAGCTCCCCTAGGAAATTATTTTTTCTGTTCAAAATTTTCGGCATAGAAATTTATTTCAAGACGCGGCAACATCTTCAATACCATAACCCGTACGATAAGTAGCCACCTGCCAGATTTTTGGCTTTCGGCTGGCATAAGCAGGTTCATTAACACATAGGCAGCCAAGAAGTGTACGTACATTATCATAACCATTTTTATCGTTTTTGTGTGCGCGTCGATCAGCCTCACGTGGCGCATGTCAAATATCTTTGTGATGTTGTGCAGTTCAAGCAAGTGAGCCGTGTGCGCCCGCATAACCATGAGTGTGAATTGAGCGGAGCATACTTTTATGCCGAACAAAAATGTTGTGCTTATTTACCATAGTTGTGATTCTGATTGTAGGGTTTAACGCGCCGACGCAACGCAGGCGATGAGGCGCGCCGTAGTGGAGGGCTCCGGATTAATTTTGACCACCTGGGGATCTTTAACGTGCGCCGAAATCTCGTACACACGGGCGTTTTTGCTTTTCGCCTCCATCAGAAAAGCGGGCCCGCCGCGGCCGGGAATCGAACCCGCGACCTCGTGCTCAGCAGCGCAACGCCTTAGCCACTGAGCCACCGCGGCGGGTTTTTACCATAGTTGTGTTCCCCACACTAAGTGAGCATAGTTCACATGAGACGGGAATACTGAATTATATAGCAGCAATTAACCTTTACTTGGTAGTAAATACCGGTGCCCGCTGATGATTCCTGTAATCCTTGAAAGCTTGTAAACTTCATTAACACCTTCGTCCCAAGTTGAGTGGCTTTTGAAAATTACACCCAACACTTTCGTTTTTTCTGCAACTTCTGTAGCGTCACGACCTCACCGTACATGAGTAGGAATCACACCTGGTTTGTTTCGCGGTCTAAAGAACACCGCTTTTGATTTTTTGCATTTCTTTAGGTTGTTAAACTCAGAGCAATGTTGCACTTTTTTTAGAGTGATGTCGGCTTTTTTAGTGGTATCCTAAATAAAATTAGAGGAAATCAATAAAGCTACTTCATCTGCATATAGTATACAGTTCGAATTTGTATCAAGATCTACAATATCATTAATATACAACTTAAACAGGAGCGGCCATAAAATACTACCTTGCAGCACGCCTGGAAGAATTTTTATAACTGATGACTAGAAATTTACAATTGAAACATATTGCGCGCGATGAGCGAGGTATGATGCAAGAAGGCTTCGAATTAACTCCTGAAAACCTTATTTTTTTTAGTTTCAATAGAAGCTCTACCAGGGTTATTTGTGTCAAAGAACTGTGAGAAGTTGAAGACACAAAACAAAACTATGGATGCTGCGTGTTTTCTTTTCCTTATTTCCGTCATATTGAAATTCCAAGTCGACGAATAGCAGTTCTTGGTGTCGCAAACTACAGCAACGCCTCTTTTTTTTTTTTTTCCTGGCTTCGTTTGCAGGCTCCTGCGTATCATGTTGCCGTCGTGGCGCTTCTGCTCGCTTCGGCTCTCTGGTTTCTCCTTTGCAAGAAGCCCCAGATGGGTGCTGAAAAGTCGGGACTCACCGAGAAGGTATGTAAATACCGAAGTGAAGAGCGTGACATTAAACTGCGTCTACTCACAACTTTATAGGCGCAAATTTAGCGTTTGGATGCATTCAAGGGACCTGCAACACTTTTTTTTACTTTTTACGAAATCCTAAATGTTTTGAGAACTTGGTTGAAAAGAGCACTAAGTACTTAGATTATGTCAAGAGACCCTGCAACAGTTCTATTCTCGAAATATGAAATGCCTTAACAACGCAGACATCAAGTTCATCTAGTACTTGAATTAGGTCAGGGACCATGCAACACTTTCGAAGTAATGCTTTCTACCTCTACTAGCCTACAGTTCTTTCGCGGTGTGCGGGACAAGAAACTCAGAACGCGGCGGAAGCTGCCCGGGAGGGGAGTGGGTGGCGGAGGGTTTCATTCACGGAGCACACTGTAGATGATGCGGCAAATTTACCCAAGGTTCTTCGCGCTGAGGTGCCTGCTCGCCGGCGCCCGCGTCGGCGGTACGGCTCTGTCGTATGCTTCAGCGCCGGTTGTTTTGAGCCTGTTTTGACGCAACTCGCGTCCATTGCGCGCTTTCTTCGCACGGCTTGATTAACTTGTTTGACAGCACCTCCTAAGTAACTCGTACCCGACGGAATTAAGTGGTCGTATGGCAAATATATCTTAAGGAGTGGTTTGAATGGCGGCAAAACAAAATGTAGAGACCACATGCAGACAGCTGGCCCCTAGAGAACCGCTACATTTTGCACACTTCTTGCCACGAATGGGACGCCGTTTTCTAAATTGATGAATACCAATTCAATTGTGTTTTATGAGGTATTACACAAGACGGAAGGAGCAACTAGTCCTCATAGAGAGCGATTTTAAAAGTTCCCTCAGCTTTCTCGCAATTCCCAAACTTACTAAACTAATTAGTCTAAATCAGTATAAATGGGAATCACTAAGCTCACACGCCGAATTGTTTTGGTGACACGCTTGTGTCGCGCGGTGGTGGAGCACCGAGCTAGCTCATCAGGATGGCTAGGTTCCGCTGTCTCACCCTTTTAAAAACGCTCCTCTCCAGACTCCGTTTCCTTTCTGCCGACGCATGGCCGGGCTACGCCGGCGGCGTTCAGCGCTTTAGCCCGGCCGTGGCCGACACTGCTGCGTTCGGGACTCCGCCCACGCGAATTCTAAGTAACGGCTGGCGAAATCTCAGAATCTCTTGTTTCACTCTTTGTGGAGCCACGTATGTGAATTCAAGTGATGTCGCAAGGGCAATTATTTTGGGTGTTGTTTAAAGTTTTGCTTTCCAACCACCTTCACAGTGTAGATTGGAGCCAATTTTTTAAACTATCTTTAAAACCTGAATTTCTTTGATAACGTAGTAAAGAGTCGTATTCAGTATTACAGTCGTGGTTTTTCAAGTACCCGACCCAAATATCAGCGCTTTACTCCCATGAACTGAGGAAGTAGCCACTTTAAGCATTTTCTCTCTTTCTCGGTCCGGGCATTGGTTGCGCTGTTGAGTGACTGGAGTGGAGCTATATCGCGTATCTTGACCGACTTAGCAACACACGCATTCGACAAGCACTTTTAAGAAAACCGCAAGAAAACCAAAGGAGCAATCGCTGCGGGAGCTAGAGTAAAACGTCGTTATAACGAAGTTGAATGGGGAGTAATAATTGCTTCGTTATAACTACTACTTCATTATAACCAATGTCCATTTCTACCCACAATTTACATGCGAGAGAGGATTTACTCGCCATCAAAACTCACAGCATCAGGAGAAAACAAGAAAAAATAGTAAAATAAAAACTGCAAATAATCGCTACTTTATTCAAGAAAAACAGCTCATTATTGATCTTTCGACAGAACATGAGCTGGCGCCTGACTACGCAGAGGAACAGTCCTCGGATCTACGCCGTCCTACGCAGACTCATACGCAGAGTCCTAGGACTGTTCCTTGTGAAGGAACAGTCCTACCCAAAGGAACAGTCCACGTCTTTTTCAGCCGAATGATGGCTTTTTCAGCTGCAGCCCAGCTTTCGAGTCACTCATCGCTGTCATCGTGAGCGCCAAAAAGCGGCGCAGCCGACCCGCCGCATCCCGGTAGAGTGCCTGGAGGAACATCCATGCACCATACAAGGAGCCTGGGAGACGCTCACCCATGCGCGTGTGTCCAGAGGCTGGCTGCATTTTAGCGCGCTGGAGTTCATGGCCCCCATCCAGAGGGAGCTTTGAATTATTGCAGCCGTGATGCGACGTAAACCGACGTGCTCTATAAGACATTTACCTGACGGGTACAAAAATGACCCGTAAATGCTCGTTGTGGAAAAAAACGGTTCGTTATAACCACTGTAAGGAAATTTTGGCATACTTAAAACGAGGTCCTAAGTGCATTTCAAGGGGAATTTTATTCACTTCGTTATATACATCAGTTCGTTATATCAAGGCTTTGCTGTAGAGAACTGTATAGGAACTGTTTTTACTGTATATGAACCTAGCAATCGGATGTCATATGTGCTGTCGCGACCAAATCGCGCTGTATTGCTCTGTGTAGTGCACCTACAACTATAACATCCCAGTGCTTCCAGACACGAAGAAAAGTGAAAGCGTTTATTGGCAGGGTTGCAGGATCCCTTTCATTTGCTGCCTGTTCTGCGTGTATCCTTTTTTAATCAGAGGTGCCATGCAGACATAAGGCAAGGATTGTTTCATTTAAAATACGGCTTTGTCAACCCTTTTAAACAATGGTACCTATTTCATTGCAAACTACTTAAAAAAATTTAGTTATTAAAGACAACAAATGAAGCAGCTGTGACCCTCAGCAACTTCCAAGCGAAGTGTTTATGACATCACACAATATTGTTTACACTACTACTTCCGGCCGCCCACGGAAGCCATCGCCAAGAACCATGACTGGGCGATTGCCGTTACGCTTGCAGTTTTCTTTAATCTTTTTACTTCAAAGCTAACTTGCAGTCAACACACTGATCACTGGAATTTCAGTGTTGGCCCAAATTACGTCACACTTTCCCATTCTACGTCACTGTTGCACGAAATTAGAAAGATTTTCAGTGCTTCATGCGTCTTTTCGGTTAAAACGTGTCTTTCCCAGCAAGAATGGAGCTGCCAAAGCGAAGTGTTTTCTAAATGAACAAAGTTATGTTTTGTTTTCATAGCCCTTTTAGCGCGGAAAATTTGTCTCACTGCTCTTTAGTGACCCCGACGTCCACATAAACGGTACAAAAACCCGAGGAAGACCAGAAGGTAGACAACAAATGCGAGCCGTGGTTAAGGATTGAATGATTAACAAAGTTCACTAATATATACTTACTGCTTGAATTTAATAATACGTATGCCCGGATTGAGATTGTTTAGGATCAATTACAGTGCATTAGGATGGATTAGAGAATAAGGCAAATTAACACAGATTGGGGACGGTAAAATAGCGTGGCGTCTGGGACGTTGGATTGACGCGTATATAAAATGTGCCTGTCGAAACAGTACGCCAGACTCTCGCTTCCAAAGCACCTAAGCAGACTTAGGTGTCCCGACAAATGTGTTTGATCTCTTCCCAGTTCCAACGGAGATACTAAGCCCAAAGGGAGCCACAGGCATCCCGCGTCTCACGCGTACTTTGCCCGCTAAATTGGTCTCGACGGCTGTTCATTGGCCTCTCATTCGCAACAGCAACTGAGCTGTGGCATTATTTGTGGTCGCGCTTTAATTTTGTCACGAAGACACTACTTTGAAATCTGTGACGCAACATCGTGGCAGATTGAATTGTTACGTCACCTCCGACCGATTTTAAATTGTTTGTCATGTTTTACGGGTTCGCAAAGGTACACGACACGTATGTTGTCGCGCTAAAGAGGACAATAACGCATAACTACCCGAAATAACCTTGATGTTGACCTCTTCGAAAAACTAACTAAGCTTGGAAACAAACGTGCATTTGCTATATTGCTTACTGCCATGCTTTTGTGCTCGACAGTTGGCCAAATTTTCTCAAGAGATTGGAACTTAAACCACTTACACGGCGGCGAGTAATTAAAAAGGACCTAATTTTTAGCGGTTTGTGTTCATTTTCGCAGCTAAGAACGAGTGCTGGGTACTTTTTAGTTCTGACTTCCAATACATACGCTTTTACGGCTGTCACATATTACGTCACTCTTTCCCATATTACGTCACTGTAACGCGAAATTCGAACGATTTAGATATTTCTTCCCGTTTTTCGGTTAAACTACGTCCTTCAGGGCAGGACGGGAGCTACCAAAGCATGTCTCCGTAATTTCTTTTTGTGGCTGCCTATTCTTCTTTTGGAACTGCGAGAAACACTCAAGCGATGACTTCTGGGTCTACAGCTCTTGGTCGCCATCGTCATAAATTGCTTCTGCCATTATGTTCGAGTTTAAAGTTTAAAGCCTGTCAATGAAGGTCTCGAAGTAAAAGGATGCTGAGTACGCATGGAAAAGTTATCACCATAATCATAATCAGCCTACTCAGGTCAACTGCAAGAAGAATGCCTCTCCCATTGACCTCCAACCACTTCTGTCCTGCGCTTCTCGAGTCCACAGTTTACCCCCGAATGTCTCTATTTTGTCTCTCCATCGGGTTAATGGCCTTCTCCTTCTTCTAGACACATCTCTTGGCATCCACTCTGTTACCCTAATCGTCCGCCGCGTGTCGCTTGGTATCACTACATGGCCAGCCCAAGTCCTTTTTTTTTTTTGTTCAATGATATCTTCTACTCTAGTGTGTTCTCTGATACAGGTAGCTCGTTTCCTGTCCCTTAGTGTAACTCCTAACATTATTCGTTCAAAGTCCCGTTCAGCTGACCCAAGTGCGCTTTCTAGCTGTTAAGTAAGGCGCCAAGTCTCAGCTCCTTATGTAATCACCGGCAGTATGCACTAGTTTTTTTTTTTCGTTTTAGTGATAGAGGTAGCTTACTTTCCTTTATTTGGGAGTACTTGTCGAGTGCTCCCGAACTCCTACCTATTCTGCGCCGGATTTCTCTCTCATGGTTGGGGTCAGCACTAACCATCTCCCCGAGGCAGTTACATTCTTTTCCTTCTTCTAGCGTTTCATCTCTTAAGTTGGAGAGAAGATTTTGGCGTGTTTAGTCCTCATTAATTTAGAATTAATCATATTTATTTTTAGCCACAAGGCTGTTCTTTCTGATCTTAGTTCCTCGAGCGTTGTTTGCATGTGTTCTGTAGTCTTACTCAGCAAGACAATGTCGTCTGTAAACCTATAATGGTTCTAGAATTCCACGTTTATCTGTATTCCAATGTATTCCAGTTCAAGCTTTATCACTACCCTCTCCATACATGCTGTGAATAGATTTGGAGCGATGTTATCTCCCGGTCTTAGTCCCTTTCGGATCGGAAATTTATCGCTTTGCTTGTGGAGGGTCATCCCGCCCGTGCGTTCTTTATATATGTCTTCTTGAAGCCTTAACTAGGTTTCGTCTATTCCCTGATATTTTATTGCTTCTAAAACCGCTGAAGTGAGTACGAAATCAAACGCTTTCTCGTAATCTAGCACTTGGCATTTAAAAATTTCATGTAGAGGGGCTAGTGTGCTCTGAGAATTTTTCTATCACTTGATTCCGTATAGGAATCAGTTCCATGGATTCATTATCAGTTCCATGTCCTTCATTATCATAGTTGATTGTTGGCGCATAGGCCTGTACTATCTTTAACCTGTATTGGTTGTTTCGCTTGATCACAACAACCGCGACTCTCTCGCTAATGTTGAAAAACGCGTCCACGTTTCCTGCTATTTCTCTGTGTATTAAAATCCCACCCCGTGTTTGTTCTTCTCTTGGGGTACTATGTAGCCCACAATATGCCTGCTAGTGAGCTTCATAAAGCCTTCGCCTGGTCTTCGCTTATCATTGGGATATACCACCTAATGTCCGCGAGCTGATCTGGTACTACAGCTAAACTTCCCTTACTAGACAAGGTACGTGCGTTGAACGATGCCAGGGTAAATTTCCAAAGGCGGTCTGTGCAGACCCAGAGATTCTTAGCACCCTCTGCTGTATCGCTGTCCTGAATGTCGCCGTGGGCAGGTGCTCTACAGCTTCTGGGGACTGAGGGCCTAGACTGAGTTGGTTAGTAATGAAAGGTGGCGGCCAACTACTACGCCAGGGTGGCCAGATCCTTCTCTGATAAGGTATTTCTGCTTATGTCCCATAGAGCCTTCCTAGCATGGTTGAACCTTTTCTAGTGTAGCTCCTCAGGTATCCGGGATGATAGTTGCTTCCAGAGCAGACAGCACTCCATACCTGCATGGGTTGGGCTAGACGAAAGCTAGACGAAAAAAACTTACACCATCCTCCCATGGGGAACTCTGAGGAGATGCGAAGCAACATGGGGGTTCCGTGTGGTTCCATTGTGTTGTTTCATTTAAAGGAGCGCGAATGGGAACGTAATGTGCACCCCCATGATGCTTCACATCTACGCTGACGGGACTGTTGGTTCCGATCGAACTCATCATACAAGGACGTAGCAGAACCGGCGCAGGTGATCTCTCCGACAAGACTGAACGGGGCGCGCAGCGCGCACCTGCTTTATTCGCTGGCGACAGAGGAAAGGGGAGAGTGGGCGCATGCAGCGCGCACATTCTTCATTCGCTGCCGAGGGAGGAAGGGGGAGAGTGGGCGCATGCAGCGCGCACATTCTTCATTCGCTGCCGAGGGAGGGAGGGGGAGAGAGGGCGCGTGCAGCACGCACCTGCTTTATCGCTGGCGAGGGGAGAGTGAGAGAGGAGGAGAGGCGCTGCGGACGGGGCACGCTGGAGTGACAAACCCCGAGCAAGAGATGCTCTTCATCTAAAAGAACGAATGGAGTTTTCCGTGGACGACGTTGCCGCACCCGCCGATATTGATATTGCGCCTGCGTTTGTCGGTTTTCCTTTTTATAGGCGCGGTGCTGAAGGATTAAGGTAACACGCTGGCTAAGTGACAAGATTCACTGACGTCTGGCCGTGTGAAAGGTAATCCACTGCCATGCTCAAGTGTATAGCTACGAAAAATGGCTAGTTTGAAGCTCAGCTGGCCAAAAGGGCCACTGAAGTCTCTCCTCGCCGAAACAGAAAAATTCGCTTAGCTTCGGGTCCGCCATGACGGGAACGTTCTGGAAGCTATGGTGCCTGTTTGTGTGCATTTCGGCTTTTAGCAGTAGCTTTACCAGAACTTTGCCTAAAGAGCTAATTTAAATTGTCAAACTATCGGAACAGCAACGCGAACACACGAGTATGGCATTTAAGGGGTCCCCTGTTGCGGACGTTAGCTAGGTTTGTTTTACTCGCGTGTGACTCAACGTGCGCGGCCATCCCCGCGCCGGAAAAAAAAACGTTTGCAACTGTAAAACTATTGGGGCTAGGAGGTTCAAATTTGTTACAAATGTTCTCTAGAACTTTATGAAAGCCGGATGCGAAAAGATTAGGACATACGGGGCCGATTTCCTGACAAAAATTCAAGTATGCGCAGCGCCGAGTAAACGCGTCCGCCATGACAACATGGTTCTCAAAGTTCATGAAGGAACAGTGCTCTTAGGCAAGCGGGGACAAAGCGCGTTGGGCACGTTAGGTACTTCAGCTGCCAGTGGGTACCAAAATCATGCATTCCTCCGTCTAATGACGACGATGTTAGAACGCGGAGCTTGCTCTTGCTGGATTGTTTGGTTGGCCTATCCCTCACTGCGAGTATGTGCTACTCTAGAGGTACGCACCACGGTTCTAGAATGCCCACAGCAAATCTCGGATGTGCACTATCCGTAGGCCTAACGTTTGTGTTAAAGCTGTAAGACGCGAACCGGCGCCTGCTGCTTGGCGTTCAGTGAGTAATATTTTGAGTGGGTGCCGGTTTCAGGGGTTAAACCTCAATATGAGACTTTAGGCATAACTTCCTAAAACTAAAGATGGGAATTTTAAGGCTAACGACTTGTGGCTAACAGCCTTACGGTACCGCAGAGCAGCGCCATTCTTGTCGTGATGGGTTCTTTGGTTGTCGTCGTAGTTTTTTCAAACCCCTTAACCGTGTTGAAATGGGGAAACCGGAAGACGCCGGCTTTTTAACGCCAGGAGCCAAGGTTCAAGTCCGTCCACGGGAAGCGTTTTTACATAGCCCGAGATGGTTAATCATCATCGAGAGAGAAAGTTGACTTTCCTGCTGTACGTATTGGCATACAACGGATCAGGGAGGACACTAAAACTTCGCTTTATTAATGGAGCTGCAGCTACGCAAGATTCACTGAACACGGTAGCATGAATAGGAATCTCAGGTATATATGCTTGGGTTCCGTCCTACGTGGCCATTTCTCACCTTGTTTCTGTGGCGTTTCGCATTTGTGGTAGTGGTGGTTTAACTGGTTTATTGAGTGGAGAGGTTGGAAGCGGATCTGCCCGGCTACTCCATTTCACCAATACAGGGTCATAGACCCAGCTATACTACTCTACTGGCAACCACACTTTCCTGAGTACTAAAAGGTTGTCTGTAAATGTCCTCCTGGGTTGGTGGTCACTGAATCACGACAAAAATCTAATATGTCACCTAATACTTTGTCACTATTCCTGTTGAGGTAAAAAACACATTCAGGGAACGAACAACCTTATTCTGAAGCCCCGCATCAGGCCATGGTCCTAGTAAAGATTCTAAACACACCACACGACGGTTCTCTAATGGGAGTTGTGTAAAAGTTCACGCCTTTGCCGTGAGTATAATGGGCAGTGTAGCATCATGTGGGAAACTTCCTCGGGCGCTCCGCATGCGCAGGATACTGAGGTTGCACAGTGAATTCGGTACAGAAACGACTTTGTATAAGCCACCCCGAGTCGAAAACGGTGAAGCAGAGTTTCTACATTTCGTGACAGCTCCACATTCACACGGAACTGTAAGGCTGGGTCTATTGCGTACAGCAATGACCGCTTCGTGTCTTCATCAAACCACGCCTCTGCAGACCGTTGCTCACTTAGTTACCGTATGATGATCCTTTTATCATCAGCGAGGAGAGGAACGGTGAACTCCTCGCCGTCGTCGTGCCCCTGTTTGGCGAGTCTGTCGGCTGTCTCGTTGCCTTTTAGGCCACTGTGGCTGGGTACCCATTGGAAGTCTACGACATGCCCTTTATCACGGGCTGCTTGAAGATGTTCGGCAATCGTAAGGGTCATTATTCGATACCCGTTTCTGGCCTGAACATTTGATAGGAGCAGAAGTGCTGGCTTAGAGTCTGAGCAGACAACCCACCTAGCACTTTGCTGCCTTGTGGCAATACACGTGACAGCCTCCACAATGGCTCAGATTTCAGCAGTTGCCGAGGATGTTTTGTGTGACAATTGGAGCATCTGCTGCACACCTAATGCAGGCACTGCGAACGCACAAGCGGAGCTACGTGTATTGCAAGATCCATCCGTGTACACATGTAGCTTGTCCGCGTGCGCGTTATACATATGCATCAACACTAACTGGACCAACGCCGGTAAAGAAACATTTGTAGTTTCCCAACACATATCTCCCGATATCACTACTTCAGAAAATTGACCGGCCAGTACTTCGACCGATGTCAATGCTCTTTGCACAAGTAAACCACGCCAAGCTCCACGTACGTCCCTTGGCCCGTAAAGTTTCCTAAATTAACAATAAATGAACCAGAAACAAGATAACAAAGAATAACCAAGAGGAGGTTCTCTGAACTTCCCTAAATTAAATTGCTGTAGTTTTTTTTCACTTTTAGGCATGGAAATGAGCTTTCGGTGAAAAAACGTGGCAGTGCAACAATTAAAGGGGTATCCCGGCTAAAATTAAAGTTTTGTACTTCGTGTCCGTTTATCGCGAATGCAGAAACGTTGTCGCGGATTCGTGTTCGGCGAATGGCATTGTTGACCTGCCATGATTTGGATTGCCTTTCAGGAAAAAGAGGAGCTTATTGCAGAGTGGAAACCTGAGCCTCTGGTTCCGGCCACTCCTCCCAGTGATTATGCGCTGAAACCAAGAATAATCACCAGGTAAGCAACGTCCATCACTGCCTGAATTCTTTGTATGGTTTCTGCATCGCACCAACTTGGGAGAAAAAAACCGCTTCACCTGAACGTCAGCAGCTGTACCTGTTTTGTTTTTATACAGTGTGATCAAAGGTAATTCGGCGGGTTTTTTTAATTAGGTGCTGATATCTACGTGAAGACCCCGTGCACATTAAAGTTATGCTCCAAGGGGGACATAGAATGAGGTGGTAATTATTGATGTGGATGGCAAATTTAATTAAAATTTACTAATCAACTTTTTACTGCCTGCGGTAAGCAGGCATATTTGTATTGAGTTGTTAGGCGGAATCGTATTTATACACTGTTTCATTTGGTAGAATTCTTCTAGCCCATCCGTACTGCGAGATATCGAAGTGGAAAGTTTAACTGCCATTCTCAAGGTTACGCATGCAGGGTCGCAAGAACATTTTGTGACGTGCCTTGTGTGCACGGTTTTTAGCTTGACAACGGTGTGGAGGCATAGGCAAAAGTGATAACTTGCACCCTTGCAGTCTTCGCACGCGTAATCGCAAACTTCAGTGCTCGGTACCGCTATTGTTCCGTAATTTCACAAGGCGAGAGTGAAATAGGGCAAATTAGTCATTTTTCCCTATGCATCCTCCCTGTTGTCAAATTAAACAAAACATGTCATGAAAGGGAGGAACTGTGCGCCGCTTCTCGCGGCCCTGCATGCGTAATCTTAGGAACAGGGATTAAACCTTTGAGTTCAATATCTCGCAATATAGACGCGCTAGAAGAATTCTACCAAATGAAACTCTGTAGAAAGACGATTGTGCCTAACTTTTCAGTACAAACATGCCTGCTTACTGCAACCACTTAAAAGCTAATTAGTAAATTTTAATTAATGACGTCACCGACATCTATAATTACCGCTTCATTCTGTGTCCCACCGGGGCGCATAACCTTAGTTTAGAGGCAGTCTTTATGTAAATCTAAGCACGTATTTAAAAAAAACCTGTGGACTTAACTTTGATAACCCTGTATATTGTTGTACAATAGTTACAAAATGATTTCGCGTTAAATCTGGCGCTACGTTTTTCTTTCGGCACCTAACTTTTGAAGTGAGGTATCGAAAAGGGCAGCATTTATCACTACTATTTTATCTGTGGCGTCACAACTGGATACAAAGAAGGAATACGACTGTTCAGGATCTTTATTGATCGAAGCCTTTGATTTAGACTAATGCCGTTTTAAACGTCAACTTATTTAAATGCAAAATCGTTAGGTTACCATGTTGGGGAAAAACCTGGCGCGCACCTCCGACGGATCGTACACAACAAGGCCGTCATATGGAACACAGAATAGGGGACTGCTGAAAGAATTAAAATATTGTGACAGGGCAATCCCTTTTCGAGCCAAACATGAAGTGGGCGCTGCGCCGCTGATAAAAGATGGCGAGAACGACGAGGCTTGGCCCCGGACTCACGCTGCTGCTTAATCCAGCGCTTCCCATCTTATTTTGACTTATAAATAGCTGAAAATATAGCTATCTCTGCCACGTACCAATATGTCAATGAATGCTTGCAATGACCCGACCTTTTGGGGGAACCTCATATGAACAACGTAACTAATTCACTTAACACGAATTTAGACGAATTTTTTGCTCGGTGTGATTCTCCAGTACGAGGGCCCCACAGAATGCAAGAGATGTACGCAACCTCTAAGCCACAACAGCTCGGTGAATTTAGCTTACTTCAGGAAGACTCACTTGTTAACATTTTTATGGCACTTGCTACTTCATTACCACGGGCGTAAAAACCACCGTGCATCAATACAAGAACTTTTACAAGTACATAGAAATGTTCACAACGGGATAGTTTGCTTATTTTAGAAATGCGTCACTTGTATACCGAAATAAAGGACTAATACTGTCGCTTGCTAGACAGCTAGAGCCATCTAGCGAAAGACCGATAAACCAAAATGTGTTTTTTGTTCACTTTTTCTTTCAGTAAAGAAGTGATATATTTTTAAAACTAGCAAAGTGCGCTGTTGAGAACATTTCTATCCAATTGCAAAACTTTTCGTATCTATATACGATGATTTTTAGGCTCGTGCGTACTGAATTAATAAGTCCCATTAGAATGTGACCACGTGAGTCCCCCTTAAGGTGGACCTAGGTAAAGCGCTTTGGCCGTCGGCTTAGAAACGAATATTCGAGACGTTTGCTCAGTACTAAAGGAGAAATTTCACCATGATGATTGCACAAGTAGCAGTTTTACTGAGCAGCGCAGCACGATTTCGCTAAGCACGTATATGTAAGCCTAACAAGGTTGACTGGCCAAGCACCACAATACAAAAAAACTAAAACCGAAGAAAGGACAATGTAGCAGGAAAAAAACCTGGAGATGTAATTTGTGTCAAAGACAAACAAGCAAAAGCGAAGAAGGAGGCGGAAATAAAATATATCAGTAAAGACGTTTTCGACAAGCGTCCCTGGACTTTCGCCTTCCTTTTCACCTTCACCTCGTGATAGCTATACCGCGCGCATCGTAGAGTAATGCCCTCGAACAGGCTGCGTGTGAGTTAGCCGGAATGAAATTATGAAAAGAAAAAAAGAAATCGCGACTTTGTGCCTTATCTCAACCGAGCTTCTTAGTAAGTGTACTACAGAGGATACTACACGTGGGGTTCCATGTCGCCGTGGGGGGGTTATGGGAAGACCACAGCTTCTAATTGGGCTTGGCATGACAATTGGATCATTAAGCGGTTTTTTGTATTTGCTTTCTTCACTATGCTTTAGCACGTCTGCGAGCTACGAAGTAGCCGTGAGCCGTGGCAACTGCGTGTTCGGTGAAAGAGCAGGCAGTGCGTGATCGTACCTAACGTGATCGTACCTAACGCCGAAGTAGAAGGAGCGTATCACTGAGCGGGTAAAATGCCGCTGCGAAAGCTGCACCTGACGAAAAAAAGTCAAACGTATTTCGGCGAAGACAAAACTACGACATATAAGGGTGCCTGTATTTGTCCTATCTTGTCTTCCTCCACGGATACTTAAACGGCTGGTTTCTTTTTTCCTCGAGTATGAACGAAATCGCTCACAACAAGTTTTGTTAAACTGTAGCTGACGGTCGGTTCACCGGTTAACCACGAAGGCGACGTTTACGTAGGCACGTTTCAAGGAACATTTCCAAGCTCATCAAACAACTTATTATTTGAAATAATGCCAAAATAATAAAATAAGAGTCCCTAGTGAGTTTCCCCCCCCAATTTTAACATTGTTGTTCACTACCAGCTTGGCCTGCAGAATAGTAGACACAACCGTTCCGGCAAAAATACGCTTTACTTCCTTTTTCCTTAGCTTTTGAACAGCCTGTTTTATGTTACAGTTATATGATAACACACCACTCTGCTTTTTTTATGCGCTCTGTTCGAATATACGGCCGGTAAAACATTTCAATCCAAGCCAATGACGAAACTTAGGCGAGCGCATGCTATAAGGACGGCCCTGTGACGGCAGAGATGGCCTTGATATGAGCCGCATAGGCCTTACCGACAGATTCCACTCTAGAGTATATAGGAACAAACTGTGTTATCTCCAACACGCGCCCAGCAAAACTTGCTGTTGCTGCTCCTTTCATGCACAACCTCATCAAAATAATGCGCTGTCATTTCCGACGTGTGACAAGCCAAGCAGTTGCTTTCAATCAGCTTATTTGACAGCGCTGGCTTATGATGCGCACGGGAGCGCCGTCATGTGGTATTTTTAATATTTCGCGGGGTTTCTTTATTAGTCAGAAGACATAGAGTACGCAATTAGTGCGTCGCTGAAAATACCGCAGTTAGATTCCGCTTGCGGGTGCCTACAAATTCCTCATTGACACTTCAATTATTAGGTCAGTACTTTTACAGTTAGATTAGTAATTATAAATAATTATTTAATTAGGTATCACTAACTAAAAAAATCACTGGCCGATACTCCAGCGTACTGGAGACATTATGTGGTAGGTTTTGTACGATTAACGCCATTTCTTTTTTTTTTTGTATTCTGGGAGCATGATAGCTGGGGCACCCTGTATAAGCCGACCTTGGTTCGGAACTGATGTACGTGCTGACTCTCAGCAAATTTTGAGGTGATTCTTTAGTCGTCGTCGACGTAATCCTCGTCTCATGTAGTCCCGGTACTAAAATTATTAGTGGCTTAGCTCGGCTATGCCAGGGTATACGTAGCGTGAGCTAAGGTTCAGCTGGTTATTCTTAGCTTTCCTGGTTGTCTAGGGTTAGCTGAATATCATGCTTACTGCTGCTAAAACGAATTCCAATCCAATCCAATATAATCCAGTACAGTCCAGACCAGTCCAGTCACTGCTCCTCACGCATGCGCAGCACGGCTCTCCAGGAGCCACGCAAAACAGCTATCACGCGGCTCCGGCGCAGCGTCAGACTGGGCTACTAAGAAACTGGGGCGCACAGCTTGGCACGCGCCGGCCCCAGTGCGTCTGCCGCGGCTATAACGTCCCTCCTCTGGAATGTGCAGACCGCCGAATGTGCAGACCCAATTCTCTACACACCCGTACTCCAATTGCAAATCCAATCCAACGCAATTCAATTTAATACAATCCAACCCAAGCTTAACCAAGCCACTCCAATCCAATGCAGTCCAAATCCAATCCAATTCAATCCAACCCAAATCCAATCCAATGCTCCTTGCGCTTGCGCAGCACGGCCCTTCAAGGTCCACGCGAAACTTCTCAACCCCGGCTACTGTAGACTAGGCTACAAAACACCGGGACACTCGTTTACACCTCGCTCTAGAGCGCTTCGTAACGCATACTAAAAAACACCGGGACAGTCGTTTACCCCTTGCGCTAGAGAGTTTCGTACTTCAAAGACAAGAGACTTTTGCAGCAAAGCTGTATACCTCTACCCCCCAGCGGTTCCTTCTCCGTTGGCAAAAACGCCAAGGCGCCAAGAATACTTATACACTGCACACTTCGCCCCTTCCCAGGTTTTACGTTACTGGAGATGGCCCGGGATTTTTTTTTCTTCATTCCGCACTTCCACAAGCGCTGATTCTTTCATAGACTTTAATGCCAGTATTTCTGCGCGCTTAAAAACAGGGTTTAAATCGACATATTTCAGTGTGTCGTAGCAAAAAACATACCGGTTTAGTTGCGGTTCGGGTTCAGTTGAATTCATTTCGTTCCGATTCAGTTCCGGTTCGACTGATTCCCAGACCCGGTTCGCGAACTGGTTCGGAAGCTTGGACCGGTTCCCGAACCCCTTCAGTGAGATAAATTAATATTGAACTGCGAAACAATATATTCTGAAGTTTGAAGCGACCATAAAAACTGAATACAATCCTGGTGCATTCAAGGTACTGCTTTTTTCCAATAAAAGTTGATGAATTTTTAGAACATCAGTGAGAAATTAGGCCAGATAATTGAAAAAATACATGAAGTAGTGACTATTCAGTGCTGGTGTTGTCCTAGGGTATACTTAACACCTGTAGGGTGATAACCATAGGCACAGGTTAAGTGCCAGGCACATCTAGAAGAAGCAAAACAGACAGGAAAGAGTCGGTTTTCCTTCCTCCAGTTGTACCTGGCGCTTAACCTGTTCCCATGATGAAGTACCAACTAGCTCGCATCGACACATTATTTCGATAACCATAGGCGCCGACTACGGCGAGGGAGGGGGTCTCAAGTGCGCGAGCCCCCTCGGGGTTTTCAACCCGGGAAATCCCGGAGGGGGCTCGCGCTCCAGAACGGGAACTAGGCTGGGCCGATGCCATAGGGACGTGTGCAAGGCCATCCACTCCTTCATTTAGGAGACAGCTCGTCTGCAGTGTTAAAAACATTCCGATTAGGCTGACTTTTACTATATATTTCCTATTCTTCTCTCTATGGTTTTTTTCTCGTGTTTTCTCTCTCTCTCTCTCATTAACCTAGACCAAATTCTTTCTTCTGCTCCATTATTTTGCCTCGCTTGATTGATTGTAATGAAAATATAACTCTTCTTGGCCAAACCCCTAAGTGGGTATGCGCCATTTTTCGGGCCACCACCACCACAAAGCATCACTGAAAAAACAAAACAGCAGAAAAAGCATGAAGTGTCAGCGCTGGGCAGATTGAATAACGCGGGACCGGCCTAGCTTCTGCATGTGTCATTCACTTATCTAGTGCCACTTCCTATCCAAGCGAAATAAGTAGTCCCTGCAATGTCATTCTCCCCGGCTATAGGCTCAGGAAAACTCCAGGACGTGGCCTGTGTGGTCGGGGGATAACGTCTTGGAAAAGCAGAACACGCGTGCCATACGCTAACAGCTTTCCCTACTATATCTGTTATCATTATTAGGATTCGTTAAAAAAGCGAAGTTGTCCGCTCTACACATCCCAGAAAAATGTGGGCCACTTCCACTAAGGTCACAAATAACGACGGGCGAAGCATGCAGTGCATAAGTGTATTCAAAGATTGCAAGTCTCTCTCTTTCCACGCGGAACGCGCTGATTCTGCGCCGAGGAAGCGCCGGTGGGAGTCAATAGATCCTGGGTAGCCTTCAAAGATAACCTGCAAACCTAATATTGACCAGAAACACATGGTGGGGGGGGGGGGGGGGGTAGCATTGTTTACAGGCGCCTTATCATATATAATGCGGTGTCGATGCTGAGCGCTCGGCGTCTTAGGCTTTGGCACTGTTTCCCAGGGTGAGGAAACCGTTGGGGGGTAGGCGTATGCAGTTTTGCTGTAAAAGTGTCGTGTCTTTGAAGCAGGAAGCATTCTAGTGGGAGGCCGTGTAAAAACGAATGTCCCGGTGTGTTCTTATAATACGCGTTTTTGCCCACGGAGATGAAAACGTTCATGGACGAGGTGTTGGAAAACTAGTGTCCCAGTGCTTTAGTACCGTGACCACATGAGGCGCTGCGGACAGGAGACGCCGACAGCCCGAATCCGTAAGGCGCTTCGCCCCTAAAATGGTTTATTATACCATGCCCCACGGCGCTTATTGCATTCGCCGCGAGGACACGTTTCGAATATGTTAAAGCTTGGACGGAGGGCTGTCTTGACCAAAATCTACCTTTTCCTGTTTCGCTTATTCGATGGCTGAATGCACCAAACAAGAGCATGTTATTTGTGTGGAACTTGGCACGGATTAATTTAAAAACGAAGCGCTGGGCCCGTGGAAACACACTTGTGAATTATAATTTTCGGGTTTAGCTCCCAGAAGCTAGTGCTGTTGTACGAGGCCCACCGTATATTGAAGGCCGGCAGAACAATTTAGACCACCTGGGGATCTTTACGTGCACGCATGACAGCTTGCGTTTCTCATTTACATCAGAAAACGACAGCCGGATGGGGTGATCTAACCGGTATCCTTGTGGTCAGTAGCCAATGGCTCACCAACTGAGCAGCGTTTGACCTCACACTTCTCGAGTATTTACACTCTCCAGGTGTCCGACCTTTGCAATTAAAAGAATGAAATGCAACAAGTATGCAAATCTCCAGGGTTGGCCTTCGCCTTTGCCCAGTGCAGCAGTCTACCGGCTCGATCGTCATTATACACAGTCGCGGCCAGGGACGCGACAAAGTGGATGCTTCATATCACCTGCAGGGTGCCTAGAGTGTGACATTTTCTTTGCGCAGCCTTACAGTCTGCTTGCGCTACCAGCGGTGGCATACTCCTGCAACATTGGTGCGCATACCTTAACTTTTGCCCTTGCGAGGAGGACGGGAGCGCTGATAATGTTTTAATTGGTCTGTCGGGGAAAGATCGTGAGAAGTTGTAAAGTGGATGGTGCCTGAAAAACAAAAACTCCGAATAGCGTTGACTTGTGGATAACCGAGCCGTTTCGTGGTAAACCGGGAACCGTTAGTTCTTTTTCGGCTCAAGTTCGGTTCCGCTTCCGGTTCGGGTTCAGCGTGCTCTAAAATTAAGGTTCGGGTTCGGGTTCAGTTCCGGCAAAAATACCGGTTCGTTTCCGGTTTTTCGTTTTGTTCGGTTCCGATTCGACACCCTGAAATATTCCTAATCGGTACCCCGAGGTATACTATAACATGTTTACAATTTGACGGTGATATAATGCCGCAAGGTTTCGTTTTCTGTACAATTTGTGCACCGCAGCAAGGTGGGTAAACAGGTGGTGGTGGACGGACGCTCCTGCCTCAACCTGGCCAGCCAGAACTACTTGGGCATGGCTGAGCTCGAAAGTGCCGAGAAGGCAGCTATCGGAGGCCTCCGACGATACGGTGTCGGATCCTGCGGCCCTCCCCAATTCTTCGGCACTATCGGTGAGTGGATCACCACAATATTGGGCGTCGGGACAACCCGCGATCGTTCAGCTAATAAAAGAGCCATCCAATTAGTCAGTCCTTAATCTTAAAGCGACACAAGCATGACAGTGGGGGGACTGCTAACTTGATGTCCATATCGACTACGACTTTGTCGTTGTAGAGTTACTTTTGTTAGTTTGGTAATGCTTTGTGATTTTGGGTATTTTTAAGGACGTTTGTGCGTGAGCAACAAATTTTGTTTAAGACTAGTTCATAACCCACAAAAGGATATTTGTATTTGTGCCAATTCAGATGAGGTATCAAATGCCTTGAACCGAGCCAAACCTATTTTATGTTTCCGTGCATGCATGCAGGGATACATTTATCAAACAAGGAACTTAAGTGGTATTGTTAGAACTCGCGATCAAAATTAAAACCCACTGAGTCCGCAGCGGAAACACCACCATTCTGCCGCAACTCGCTTGCAAATTCAGAAATCAAATAATTACCGCACTATTCATAACCTAAACGAAGTAAAACGAAGTACATGAGGAGCAACAGTCACTCATCATTGTTTGCAGAATCCGCGTCAACTACAATCTGCAAAGAAAGGCAGAAACACAGCTGAAGAAAGACAGACCAACGGTGTGATGCTGGCAAGAAAACTGCAGTAGGCACGGAGGACATGTACGGTGCGCCCACAAAGAAGTTATATGGGCCCACAAGAGACCTCGCGAAGAAAACACACATGCTCTCGAATCCTAAAGTAATCCGCCGTGGTGGCCCAGTGGCTAATGCATTGCGCTGCTGGGCTCGATTCCCGGCCGCGGCGGCCGCCTTTCTGATGAAGGCGAAAAGCAAAAACGCCCGTGCGTGCGAGGTTTCAGCGCGCGTTAAAGATCCCCATGGGGTAGAAATCAATCCTCAGCGCTCCACTCCGGCGCGCATCATCGCCTGCGTTGCGTCGGCGCGTTAAACCCCACAATCAATCAATCAACCCTAAAGTAACCTCGGTAGTAACTTATGTCTAATTACCACGTAGGGAAAATGGCCAAAGGTGGATAAAAACTGTGTGCTCAGTGCACTAGTAAATTGTGGTGCGTGCTTTCCAGGAAGCATGGCTAACTTTTGTGACAAAAAAAACAGTAGGTGCTGGCTGCAACAACATCACGACAGAGACGCGCACCTCCGCTACCCGGCTCTTCCAGTGGAATGCCTATTGTTAACTCAACAAGCTGACAGGTTGCACCGCGAATTTACACCGACTTAAAGAATACAAAACCATCATTATTTCGGAAAATAGCCGCAGCTTGCCCTAGTGGTACAGGGCTCGAGAAACAGCAGAGCCCTGCATCGACCTAGCTTCTTCCGGTTTTGCTATGTTTTGCCAGGCTTTGCTAAGTTTTCTTGTGTTTTGCCATGTTCTTCCTTTACTGGAATAAGGAATGAGGGGTGAGACCAGGTTTAGCCGTATTTTAAAGGCGGTACGGGTGGGGTCCCACACTTTCAGCGGATGGCAGGAAGGAAGAAGCTAGGAAGTCCCTGAGCTCGCCTGTTTGTCCAGCCTTGCACTACGGCAAGCTACGCCAATTTTTTGCGTTTTGATAGCTTCAAGAAAGACGATCACCTTCAAAATGGTATACTAAGGGGTGTCGCCTATGACCGTTGTGCTCAGACTTGAGCAATCGAGCAAGAGAGCTTCGCTGTGATGATATAGAATCTGGCGTGGTGCATCATTTACAGGAGAGCAGTTTCTTTCTTGGTAATTTTTGCTAACTGCAGTGGACCAATCTCAAGATTAAACAGCCTCGCTACTAAAAGGGTGCTTACAAATCAGCTAAGAGAAGTTTTTTCCGAAACATTACGGGACTTTGGGGAAATTTTTGACTCGCTTGGGCTTCAACTCGGCCTGCCAGATTCAGAACTCCCGACTCCATATTCTCTAGGCGCAGTAGTCGCTCAAGAGAACAGCGGGAGCTCTAGTTTTCAAAGCGAAGCGTCGTGCTTGTACTACATAGAAAAGAAATGTCGCCTTGGTGAACGACATGCGCCTGCACTCTCTGGCCGGTAGCACAACAGCTGGTTGTGTTAATAGCAAACGATCCTGAAATTGTTGTCCCGCCGCTTTTTTTTTCAAAAGCGGTAAGCGCATATATAAGTCATATATAAGATACAAGTCATATATAAGAACTAAAATTTTGTGCGCGAAAAAAAAAATCCACGCTTGCTACAGCGAACAGAAGGTGGATTTTAACAGACTGAGCTTGCAGAAGATGGCCTGGTATTTCTCGGCACAGCACAAACGTAGGTGAATCAACGTTTTGTTCTCGTGAAACTGGCAGCACATAATTTGGGTTGCGCCTGTGCGTGCATGTGCGCAGGTGGGTGAATGGGTGGGTGTGGTGTACAATGTGTACACCATTATAATTCTCAAATGCCTAAATCGTACGAGAATGAGAGCACGAGGAAAAGAGGGCGTGCTTCCTACCAGGTGGCAGTTGTGGGCTGCGAGTGTACAGGGAAAGGTCTCTTGCGAGAGCGTGCCGCCTCCACGCTGAAAAATTGTATATTTTTGATGACCAAAATTTATCACTAATTGAATGTAGAATATGCATGTTCTTGTTACTTTGCCAACACGCCAGTGCAGTGTGGGGCAGAGAAAGTATTAGGGAAAGCGGCCACAAGGCCACAAGTAGGAACGGCTGCGTAAGTACCAATGTGTCGTGGGGCTTATGCACCAGTTCATACTTCAGCAAAAATTTAATCGAAAAAAATGAGGCGCAATTGGTTAGACGTAACATCATCCTTACTAAAACGAAAAAAATATAAAATCACAGTAGGTGAAACAACAAGCACGGTGCAAGCCGGCACAAGCAAGATGAAACACATTGAGGAACACTGCAGTAACAACTGGACTAAAAGACACAGAAATGGAGCTCTAGTTTTGCAGTTAAAGTAACGAACAGTCCCACATTCATACATTCACAAGCAAGGTGTATTGTATACGCACCTTGGTTTGCGCCATAGTATGCTTGCTTATTCATGGTATGCACAAGCAAACATACCATGAACAAGCAAGATACCACCACACCAGAGGCGGTACTCGCACCATGAAACGTCCTGGGGACACCAGAGATGTTTTCATTTTGAAATGACCCCCTCCGGACCCAACCCCACAAGCACAGCTCTATATATCCTACTGCGCTTTAACACTGCTAAGACTGAATGGTTCCTATGCCTACTTGCTTTGCTTGACCGTTCCGTCTTGTCTTTATGTGCACTCGGAAGCTTTCTCAAGGAAAGTTCAACTGCGATTTCAATCCTTCAATTCGCCGTCATTCTCAAACTTGAAGTGGCACCTAGGGTGCAGACCCAAGCGAGTGTGTCAGCGTACGCATGGTTGTCTCTGCAGACGTCCACCTGGCGTTGGAAAGACGGATTGCCGATTTCATGGGCGTGGAAGAGGCGTGTCTCTACTCGTTCGGTTTCTCCACCATCGCGAGTGCCATCCCTTCCTACGCCAAGCTGGGCGACATCATCTTTGCGTGAGTGGCGTACTATAATAACCGTTATAGTACTGTGCGTGCAATATGCCTTCGGTGGGCGGCTCCAATCCGGGGAATTATAAAGCTTCTCTCGAATATATAATTTCGGTGCAACGTTATAGCAATTTTTCAAACTGTTACTCAGTAATCCCTTAACTTGGCCTTATACAACTTAAGTTCCCTGCTTGCACTATATAGGTATACTGCCTGTGACACCATTAACACGTGTAAGGGGTCGTGTTTCTGAATTTTTACGGGCGAAGCACCTTCAGGCCGAGGCTTGTTCGGCGTCCGGCGTCCATGATCATACCACAGCACCGTGTAAATCGAAACATCTGTGAACAAAATGTTCACCAAAGGTTAACAAGAACAAAATAGAAGGTTCACAAGAGGTTAGAGAGAGAGAGAGAGAGAGAGAGAGAGAGTAGAGAGAGAAATAAAGAGCTCCTGGAGAGCCGTGTTGCGCATGCGCCAGAAGCATTGAATTGGATTGGACTCGATTGAATCTAATTCGATTTTTTTTTAATTTAATTGAATTGGACTAATTGAAATAAATTGAACTTGATTATATTGAATTGGACTAGATTGAAAATCTTTTTAGCAGCAGTAAGAACTCTCACGGGTGATTCACTCTAAGAGCAATCCCCAGTGCTTCGCCCATTCGTCAGGCTTCACTTCTTAAAGATGCGTGAATTTCAACCATCTCTCCATCTCTCGAGTTGTTGATCAATTCGCCCTTGCGCTACAAATGGCTAGTATCCTGTTACGCTCAGTTGGTAGAACGACTGCTCCGGTTAAGCGGTAGTCTCTGGTTCCAATCTTGGACCAGGATAAATTTTTCTTCAAGTGCGAAATCTCTGGGAAGCTCTATAGCTTTCCTTTGTAGTAGTACGGCTGCATTGAGGTGGATGCCAAACTTTTTTCGCAGAAACTTACTTCACCTTGGGGATTACCCGTAAATCTGGTCGATTGCTTCTCTACCCCAAATTAAGTCGTAGCCATTATTCACTATCAACTAGAGATTTTTTGCGTTATCGTAGGGAAGAAGTGTCACCATCCAAATATGCGCTGATGCTTCTAGCGTCCCTGCCATTGTTTAAATGGAACCATGTGCGGGCCCTGCAACAGATTTTGATTACTGTCTTGCAGACAGCACATAGCAACCCCAATGGGAAGCATGAAATTAGGCTCATTACATCACTAAAATGAGTATAATCTTTATCGCAATGGGTGACTCTTCAACTACGTGCCTTGCTAAGAGTAGAATTACCGAACAGTTACAGTATATTTTGAGGCAGTGCGTTAAGACATAGCGTGCTGTGTAATTACTGCATGCGAAGAGCCCTTCTCATGATACCTGTAGACCCAAATACGTTTATAAGTATTGTCGTTGCGTGAATTGAATAAAAACAGGCAGCCTTAACATGCCGACTGACTGGTACGTCTGTTTGCCTTACCAATGCGGTCATATCACAGGTGACCCCTGAGCAGTTCTTACCGTACTTTCTAATTGAACGGGCCACGTTTACCTTTCTGCCATTTCAGGGACGAAGACGTCAACTATTCCATCCAGTCGGGCCTGCTAGCTTCACAGAGCACCGTGTACTACTTTCGTCACGACGACGTTGAAGACTTGGTGCGGCTACTGCTGGCGCAGCAAGACCGCGACTTCATCAATCCCAAGAAGTGAGAACATGAACGGATTAACGAACAGTCCGCTTTTAATAAAACTTCGGGGAATCCGAAGTCAACGTCTTGTGTCTCGATTATACACCATCAGGGATCAATGCAAAATTTCTATAGGAAAGCAGCGAAGTTTGACTGAACAGTCAATTCCGAAATTATTGTTTCTCAGTTGGGTAACTAGAAACGTACCTCTCCGCAAAGTTTTGTACAGCTCTGGGCCAAACTGCAGAAACTAGTGTTCCTGTACGAATTAGTATTTCAGCTTTTGCTGAGCATGGTGCTTCAGATAAATATTTTCACTAAATATTTCTTTGTGTGAGTCTGTGTGCATTTGTTTCAGTTATTTACTGAGTGCTGGTCTATCAATCCTTTAGCGATTCCATTTCCTGAAATCGCCAATTGCTCAATCTTTTGCGGATGCACGGTGTTAAATTTGTACGTTACGGTCAGATATGTCTGGCGTACAGTTACTGCATACAAGATAGCTGCAATTTCTCGCCGCAGCCCAGTTATACGTCAGAAATTGTTTGCACAGTAAACGGTGTTTCAATATCGCTCGCACAGGGCTCGCGTAACTCGGCGCTTCCTCGTCGTGGAGGGCATCTATGCCAGCCGGGGAGACATCTGCCCACTTCCCAAGCTGGTGAAGCTGCGCAGGAAGTTCAAGCTGCGGTTGTTCATCGACGAGACGTGCTCCTTTGCTGTGCTGGGGCACACAGGCCGGGGCATCAGGGAACACTTTGACGTACCCGTGAGTATTCCGAAGGAATGGCCTCGTCGCGCATCGAGCCGTGATTTCATTCGAAGGCGATGTCGTAGCGCCCACTGTAATTGAGGTTGAGTAACTATGTAAGGTGCATATGTGCAGTCTGTCAAACTTTCTGGGCCGTTCAAAAATTTCGAGGCCACGAATAGTTCGAGGAAAATGTTTACATTTATGTGTGACCGAATTATATTACGGCAGTAAGAACGGTAATTTCAGCCGGCATTCTTCCGAGTCTCACTTGAGAGGTGACCTAGTTATTAGAATTATTTTTGAGTGTTAACTTTTGAGGAAGACTATGCACGAAAATCTGGGTGCACTAAAAAATTTCCTTGCAAGCCAGGCAAATATCATATGCGTGATGAAAACACATGGCGCTGAAGACAGTTGTTAAAGGATATACTTTTTTGAATTCTTTTCATTACATGACAAAATAGTAATGCGTTCTTAGCGATAACTGTTGACTTAGTTTTCGCAAGACTAATCCCTCCAATCGATTGTTTTACTTGTCTTGCTAAATTCTTTTGCTTTTAATATATTCATAAGCGGTTTTTTTTTTCTTCGACGGACTTAAAGACTATATCGCATGCTTCCTTTGCGGTTCCTCTATGCAATGTTTAAGTTTTAAGTCGGAATTTAGCTTAAAGTATGAAATTCGAACAAAACATTTTATGCAAGCTCATGATGCGTGTGGCTTGCTGATTTCGTGCGCATAAGCAAGGAAGTAGTTTTATTCACAGTTCATCCTCTCCGTCACATGAGAATTTAATTCAGAAAGGGGTAAAGAAAGGCTTAGAATTTTGACCTAAGGCTTGCAGCTTACAAACCGAAATATACAAGCCATTCCTGAGACGTTTGCGTATTTTCGCCACTTGCAGTGACTAGCCTTATTATTAGATATCTTTTTAGTGTCCTTTGCATAGTCTTAGTCATAATTTATACGGCCTCAGCCACCAAAAATTTAGGTCCATGACTTTATCCTAAGACGTGATCTGGATGCCATCCTAACTGCATACACTTCTCCTGGAAGCCCAATACCAACGCCACCGCAAGCACAAAAGTGTCAGTGGCACTTATAATACCACAAGTAGTCGTGTAAAACGACCGGTACCACAACACACACTAGTAATTACAACCACCAATTGAATTTTAGCTCAGTATCTTTCGATCTATCTCTCTTATCTAGTTTTTTATTCAATTCTATATCTGTCACTTCTGTCACTTCATGTTAGATTACCTTGCAGTTTGAGTATATACTCTTTTTTATCGCTTCATTTGTCCATTTATTCACTTGAAGTTTGAATGCAATATGCTTTTAGGTTGCAGCATTATTCGTGTACCACATATACGTGTTGTTTCTCAGCTCTTGTGTTGCTTTTTGCGCGTTTTCCCCAATGACAGAGCAATGAGATCGACCTTATGTGCGCCACTTTGGAGCATGCGGTGGGCTCCTTCGGTGGCTTCTGCTGTGGCACCAGGTTTGTGGTGCACCACCAGGTGTGTGAAAGCTTGAATGAGGGAGGAGGAAAACCTGCCTGTATTCCTATTTTCCTGCTATCATAGTTCAGAAAGGAAGTATTGAAGCTGACGAGGCATAAGTAAGGTTGTTACATCTTGTGATTCATTGCTTACCAGACCCACCAGAAATAAAGTTTAATCAAAGTATATTTTATTCACACTGCAGGAGAGCACAGATGATAAATTTCAACATAAAATACTGACACGGGACATTTCAAGGGTATGAAGCGGTTGTTTTATAACAGTCTAGGTTCCTTTCTTAATGCGCCTCTGGTGATGTTTTAGTGCTTCAGTGATTCTTTGAAGATGAATGCCTATTTGTAATGCAGATTTTTTAGGTTCCGAGCACTAGTATGATTGACTCCAAGAAATCTGTGCACGTACTTTGAATCTTCAGCGCAGGGGCCCAACCACAAAGTGACCAATGCTCGCGGGTGTATATTGAACAACGCTTTTAAACGGCTAGTCAATTCAACCGTTTCATTCAGTAAATAAGTTTAATCAATCAAACAGTCAATAAGTTAGTGTGGGAGCACTAGAATTTCCGCCAACGAGATATCTCTGTGCGTTCTCTGGCATCTGACCGTACACCGAAAGCAAGTAAGGGTTACATATCTACGTAGAGAATGTACGGCAGAAATGCATTGGATAAATGCTGTAAACAAGGAATTCATGTGGCGTCTCATGCACACAAGTTAAATATACCAAGCCAGAATCAACTGGGCATGATTATTGACGCCTGATTAAAGCTTAAATTCAGAATGACTCAGCAGGCAATGGAACGAAAGATGATAGGTGTGACATTAAGGGACAAGAAGAGAGCGGAGTGGGTCAGAAAAAAACGCCGTGTTACGGTCATATTCGTAGAAATTAAGAAGAAGGAATGGGAGTGGGCAGGGAATGTAATGCGAAGGCAAGATAACCGTTGGTCATTACGGGTAGCAGAGTTGATCCCTAGATAAGGCAAGCGGGGCAGGGCGCTGACAGAAAGTTTGATAGCTAGATGAGACCAAGATGTTTTCAGGGGTAAATTGATCGAGTTAGCACATGACCGGGATAATTGGAGATCTATGGGAGAGGCCCTTTGCCCTACAGTGGGCGCAGATAGGCTGGTGATGATGATGTTGGAACACGCAGACATATCAAATCTTGCTGGCTTCCGCATATAGAACGAACCTGAATAAGATGGTCCCATAATTTTTTTCTTGTATGTTAAGTTTAGAAAAAGACTTCATAAAGCCTATTTTGTATACTTATCTATAGGATTAAAGCAAAGGTCATTGGTGAGAGTGTTAATGCTAGGTATCAGTACTTGACTATGCGTGTTTCACCTATGCCAGCTCATTGGCTACTTAACATGGTGATTTTGATTTTGGTGCGCTTGAAAGCATTTGCAATGTTGGGGCGCCACGACAATCACACATTAAAATTGTGTTGGAGTGATTACTCCTTTTTACCCTGTTTACCCTTACCTAGGGATTATTTTTGCTAAGCTGGTAGGAGTAAATCCCGCGCAATGCCCTATATCACGTCAGTTGTTTTTTGTTATCAATGCATTGCTCCAATTTAAGATAAGAATAACCTTAAAGTTTGTTTGTATAACCTCAACAATATGTCTACATCTACATACTTGCCTTTTTCGCAACATTGAATGCGCATACCCGGTCACTGTGCAGTCCTTTTTTTGAAATTAGCACATCGACGTATTGGCAGTGAGTGTTGACTCTAGTTTTTTTTTTTTGGGGGGGGGGGCGGTGTTTGAATTTTCACCTGCAGCAACTTAGCCGGCCAGGGCTACTACTTCTCGACATCACTTCCGCCACTACAGGCATCCGTCTCCCTGCAGGCCATCGACTACCTGTCCTCTCACCCTGGTAATTATGACAATTATTGCTCACCTAACGCCTGAAGCATTTTACAGAAATGGGACGTTTTTAGGCGAAAATGTACAGACCCTGCCAGTATGCATGCTCTGATTCGTCTGTGAATGATTCCTGGAGATTCTGAGGTGTGAGTTTTGTAAGATTGGTGAATTGCGGTGTGGTGACTGCAGCTTAACCTCTAAGAGGGTTCCATGATAGGAAAGAAAACAGAAAATGTAGATTTGGGTGATAACGAAGGAATTCATTTTGTGGCATAGGAATTTCCGACGCGTACATGTCGCCTGTGAAGCGCCCTTGGTTGCGACTCATTACAAATGCTCCACGGAGACTCCAGCAAACATGGACCGCCGACTTCTTTCGCTCGGCCATTTGTGTTAATATTTAATTTGAGTGTAGATGGCGATTCAATGTGAAAAACAAAAAAATGGAATAAAACTGCAACTTGACTGCGCTGATAAGCCGAAGAAAAAATTAAGAAGACAAGTAAGCAAATATTTAGGTTACTTTGATACTAGTGGTGCCAGTGCATACTCAAGTTTTTTACAAGTTTGTATTACAAAATAGTGGCGTTAGATACAGAGTGCTTCTAAGCAACAGAATTTCGTTCTCTCAACGATCAGTGCAATAAATTTCTTGTTGATCATTTTCATGTTAAAAACTGGGTTCCTCTGTTACTTTTTTTATTAAAATGCATTTTCTAGCTTCTGTGCTTGACTCCTGAGGTCTTTCAACATTGCGTTGCAAGGATGTTTAAGGTTTTGGTACACATTCACAGCCGTGTACCTTATTTCCGTTCTTGTAACAAAACCATCTTTCTAGAATTATTTCATGCTTGAAATAGGGGTGTGCTCGGTTCGATTGGAAGAGCATCGTATAAAAGACATCAATTTTTAGGACATTTTTGCTTGCGATAGCAGGGATGATGCTGAGAATGATGGTACACCAGCAGTCGAGACAATATGATAAATTAACCTGATATAGTTGTATTAAACGCTGACTTTATTAGAAACGGTTGTTTCTTAAAGGCGGTGATAATTTGTTATTTTTGCGCTGCCGCAAGTACCGCAAAAATTTTCGTGTAAAGCGAGTGTTCCACTAACATGGTCCTGTTATACGGAAGGTTTAGTGTATGGTATTTTGTGCGCTATGGTGGAGTTGATCTGAAGCACAGGATTTCGGCCTGGACACTCTTGAAGTATTCTCGGCCCGTGTCACCTTTTCTCAGTAAACATATTGCGGTCATTTTCCTGTTTTCGCTAATAGAGCTACTTACCCAGACTGAGAAGAAACTGCGTCGCAATTCACGAAAAGCTGCAAAGGTAAGTTGTTATTGCATATTGTGCAGTCCGCATCATTGAATTCGCTCCTACACTTCACGCACCACTCGGGTACACTGTAGAACTCGCTACGTGGCCGTGCCATGGCCTGCTCAAAGGTGTAACCTAGCTGTCGCGAGATTGTTGTAGAGAAGTTGTTTATGGCTAGTGTTTTGTGGATAGTTTCTGCACGTAAGCAAAACAGGTAGAGTAGCGTCACCCGCCTTACTTTCGGTGACGCCATGAGGTCCATCAGCGCAGAACTACACGATTGTCGTGACCGAGATTCTTTAAAACAAGATCACGACATGTCGTTTTCCTGAAAATACCATGTATCTAAAGCTCTGAAATCTTCTGATTGGACGAATGAGGAGGTAGCAACAAAGGGAAGGGTTCGACGCAGTCGCTAGGCAATGCCAAGTAGCGTTGACCATGCGCAGAGCCACCGGTCTGTGGCCAGTGGATGTGCGCCCTATTCTTCCTTCCTGCTCTCTTTTGTCGTTACTTTTCGTTCTTTCCCTTCTTTCTACCTAGATTTTTTCTACATTTTTTCTACCTAGTCTGCGTTCCCCACTGCTGGATGCATGCGCCAGACCAAATTCAATGGTTGAATCTTTCTCTAGTTTTGTTAATTCTACATTACAGAAAAGCGGAGATGTTGGCTCGCTTCAGCTGTGTTTATTGCAGTAAGGGCTTAGTGTAAACGTTTAGCCCCCTGTTTTCGCCTAAAACTTGATATAACACGATATGTTCAGTTTTACCTGGAGTAATAACAACATGATACAACTGGTTTCTTTTCATACGTTTGCAATTCACAAACGTGTTCTTCGTCAGGAAGTATGGCTCTCGGTGAAGCAAGAGTCTCGTGGAAAGTTGATATTGACACAAAGTAGACAATATCTGGGCAATCATCTAGAAAGATATCTAAAATTAAATCGTATCAATACGTTAGGTGTAAACACCTTTTCTGTTCGGATGGAAGCCTACGAGAACTTAATTACCAACAGCTTATATGAGGCCACGGCCAGGCAAGGACCAGCTGTTCCGTGTAGGGTCAGCTGTGGTCAGTCCTCATATTTACTTCTAGGAATTGCTTGTGAGTGCCATTTGATGATGCAAGGCATGAAAAGTGTTACCAAAACGCGCTCTTTCTGTATGAAATAAAATGGAGCTCGTTGCACTGTAGCCTCATCCCGCAAAATACATTCACAGTTGCACATGAGGGTGTTATTCGTACCAAAAGCGCACATTTCATTTCTTCTCAAGGAAAAAGCAGTGGGATTGCTTATACCAATTATACACTGTGAAATTACTAGGTCCTCCTCTGAGAAGCGTCCTTGAAATGTGCCACAGGCACCATCTAAAAACAATCCACATCCAGAAAACCTCTCTCTAAACAATATTGTGCATACAGAGCGCTTAAAAACAAAAAAATAAATTAAGAGAGCACTAATATGTTGACAGCCGTGGTAAAGCTGTACTGAATCTCAATGTGGCACTGAACCGTGGAACCGATCAGCAGGGTCATTTCAGCAGAATTCGCCATAAAATGCGCATACCTTGAAAGCGTTGACCTGGATACTGCAACGTTTCCGAGTCTTTTTTTGTGCAATATAACACGATGAAAACGACCAGCTTTAAATAAATGCATGCTTTTGCCAATTTTCCCCTACACCTTTTTACCTTTGTTTCAAGAATGCCTGAAAACAACTAGTAAACAGATGCACCTCATTTGTTTTATTCATGACATGCACCTTTTCGTGCACTGTGCATGTCGTCATGTGACTGTCAACCATGCAGTCGTGCTTCTGTATTTGTTTCGAGTCCAGCAACGTTGCTGAGAATTTCGACAACGCTCAGTTCATCAATGCTTTGTGGTAAATGCGCAGCAATTTCTAGCTTTCATCCGAGAATACCACCAGTGTAGAAAATTCTCAATGCTAACGAAAGCAATCGACGTATTTTATTAAGCTTGGAGAAAAAATTTGGGGGAAATGCTCCTAAAGCAATGAACGTCATGCAAACAGCCGGATACTGAGTACAGAAGAAGGCGTCAGTAGAGGAAATGAACAAACAAAAAGGGTTATGTGCATGTCCACTCAAAAAACTGGACACATCCGGAGTTTCTAGTTATATGTGAATTGAAATATAATTATTTCGAGTATCCATATGTGCCAAAATAATATTCAGTTCAAACAAAAACTAATGTTTACGTATTTGCATAAGTATTATATTAAGTGGAACTTTTTGTTTACAACGGGGAAATGCAATTTGGAATACTTTTGAGTTGATTAACGCATTCAAACTCTACAAGATATGCTGTTTTCTCACAGCGTAAAACTAGGTTAATATATACATAAAACCTTATTATAGCTAAATTTACAGCTATTCTTAGGCCACTGTCCTCTGGCCTGTAAAATGGCTGCGCTGGTCGCAGCGTCACAATTTTCCTTTTAAAACTTCGAATCCTGATTACTTACAGGGATAATGGTACTGCAAATTACAGCGCGTATAGAGCCGATTTTGCAGTCAAAAGTAGCACCATCTGATTTTAAACGATCTGTGACAGCGCAAATTAGCAATGTTTTCCCCTCCGGTGTTCCTCGGTTGGCCCTTGCCAATTTCCTTGATCCATCGCCTTCGATAATCCATCGAGATGCTAGAATTCATCTATAAATTCCTCCGAATTTGTCCTGCAAGGATCAAAGTGCAATTTGTGAAATCTCTGTCTAACAAAAATTTTCATCCGCCGTGATTGCCTCACCGAAGTTCTACAGCCGGAGGGGTCTGCTCAGAATGGTGGTCGCTTGTGCCTCCGGTGGGGTTCCGGAGATATTTTTGTTCATGCATCTTTTTCCGCGTTCTACCTTCCACGGTCTGAATTTTTATGATTTTTTGTAATACGTCTGAGCTTTAATTTCAGATGCACAGCACAGAAATAGGGTGCATTGAGCTGTTCAACTCATGTGGGACTAGCGCTAAACGAGATTGAACAGTGTAGAGGAACTCACACGTGCTAGCATGAACAGGTTACCCATCTCTTAAACCTGCATGCTTTTCAGTGTACTTACAACGCGACATTCTTTCTCAGCAAAATTTCGGAATGATCGTGGTATTAGTCACAAGGCCGAGCAGCAACCAACCTCAAAACTGCAGAAGAAGGGTAGGTGGTTTCACAGCCTATTTCTGGCTTCGAGGGATCTTTATGGCCAGCATGGTCGAGAACCTCTCTTAAGCTGTATAAGGAAGTACATCATCTTATAAAACAAAATTATAATAAGCCCCAAAATCTGCTCAGTATCCTTTGAAAGTATGTGCTCAGTATCTTTTGAAAGCAATTGCTTTCAAAACCTCCCTTAGGACGAAGGCCTTAAGTAACTGAAACTACCACGTAAGTGTTCAACCTGCCTTTGCTCTCGCTAAAATTTGACAGTTATGTGGCTCCTCGTAAAATACTTCCTTATGCGTTGCCCATTTGTATCTGTGGTCTAATTAAAATGTATACAATTTGCTTTGCCTTACACCCGCAAAAACTAGCATAGGCTCCAATGGTGCACGTGGGAGCAGTGAAGTGCTACTAGCACTTGACGCGGTGGCTCAGTGGCTAAAGATTGCGCTGCTGAGCACGAGGTTGCGGTTTCGATTCCCGGCCGCGGCGGCCGCTTTTCTGATGAAGGCGAAAAGCAAAAACGCCCGTGTGCACGAGATTTCCGTGCACTTTAAAGATCCCCAGGCGTTCAAAATTAATCCGGAGCCTTCCACTGCGGCGCGCCTCATCGCCTGCGTTGCGCAGGCGCGTTAAACCCTACAACCAATCAGTGTCCTTAGTTCTAAAGATGAATTTTTCTCTCCATTCTTTCTTTTGACAGGATTCCACAGCTCCGGCTGGGCGGCGAACGCTGTGTCGCCTGTGAAGCACCTCTACATCGCTGGTGATCGACCAAAGCAGGACTGCGCGCAGCTTCTCGATGAAGTCGTTCAAAAGGTGTAGTACTGCGTCAGTCACGTGATTTTCCATTTTTTTCTGGGAGCTTCAAAATTGGACCACACACAATTGAACAACGTACTAGTGTACCGAAAACTAAACAGCAGTCACCATGCTACAAACCAGATGATACAACGTACCTCAAAACTTCTGCCTGGGGTTTCAAACGTACGCGAAATTGAGCCTATTCGCACTGAGGTTGAACACAGCCTGGAACACTGCAGACTGCCGAAGCATTGCCAGTGTGGATGCCGTTTTCCATCTACTGTTCGTTCCTGTTGCGCACGACGCAAAACGACCACTGACAACTGTAAAAATAGGAATAGGGCTGGTTGCTTGGCAGCAAGCAGTGGCATGGTTCCCTCTACGAATTTTACCGAGGAATGTATAATCTGTGGCTCTAACAGGATAACTCGTTCCTTTGGTGCCTCAAAACATCGTCGCCATGGTCATAGCTTAGCGTGAAACACGTGATTAACTTTGTTTAGATAGCTCGCATTTTCTTACCGATGCGTTCATTCATGTGCCCTTTTGGGAAGGTCACAGGGTGTTTTCTTCATGGTAGCCTTGTTGTTATTTAACAACAGAAGTTAACTACACGAGATGACGGTACCCTACGCCTGCCCATACATGCTTTACTAAATACTAAACCATCAATACCAAATATCTGCACAGGAGTCGTGACCCTAGTGCCTTTCAGTTTACGAAGGCGTATTATACGCTTGCCAAACAGCCTGTGCTACAGAGGTTTCTGTGTTTCTTCGGAAAAACAAGTATTCTTTACGTATCCACGCTGTGGACACAGCGCTGCATCCTTGTCAATATTCATGTAGTTTTGGCGAATGTAGATTTTGAGCTGGAAATAAACAGATCCGAGCATGTGCCTGTCTTGTTTTCTTTCTTGTCTCACTTTTATGTAACCCATTTTTTAAATCTCGGCACCAATCAGCTCACCCACGACCGCGTTTTCCTCGACATAACCGTTTAACAAATAACATAATAAAATGCATATCACGGCATATCAAGCAGTCCTGTCTTAAAATATTGAAGTATACCTGAAGAATATTGCAGTAAAAAACGTGGAACGGGCGATTACCCATCCAGCACGGGAAAAGATGAATAGTTTCTACAGCATGCCCGTTGTTAAGCACATTAGAGCAGAGCGTGTCCCACAAATGGCTGAATTTTGTTTATTTCTTCCATAATTCCTGGACAATCTCGTACATAAAGCAGTATGATTAGGTTTCGAAATGCTAATCATACTGCTTTATGTACGAGATTGTCCAGGAATTATGGAAGAAATAAACAAAATTCAGCCAGTTGTGGGACACGCTCTGCTCTAATGTGCTTAACAACGGGCATGCTGTAGAAACTATTCATATCTGGATGGGTAATCACCCGTTCCACGTTGTTTACTGCAATATTCTTCAGGTATACTTCAATATTTTTAGACAAGACTGCTTGATGTGCCGTGATATGCATTTTATTATGTTATTTGTTAAACGGTTATGGCGAGGAAAACGGTGAGGCAGGTGTAATACACCTGCCTCACTTTGCAAACGGAGCACGACGCCAAAGCAGCTTATAATGGCACGTCATACTTGACGCCAACGACTGGCTCTTCGCGTTTCATGCTTTCTGTTCGCGCTGCCACTGGAACACCGACCGGAACTTCTAAAAAGAAGCAAAGCACACATTTTTTTCCCGCTTTTTCTGACCTTCCCCAAAATTTGAATATCAAGGCAAACACGCGGTGCAGTCTACAGCTCGGCGCAGCTATTCGTGAACCGCTACGTTTTTCTCACGGAAAAATTAAGGAGGGACGTTTGACTACATATGAAACTTCTCGAGTTCAGCTTCTATCTGCTTGCTTTTGCACAGAGCGTTGGTAAGAAGCTTAGCAAGCGGTTGTTTTGCAAACAAATCTCTCTGTTCCGGGAATTTTTAAAACTTGAAAACAAGCCCCAATAACTAACAGTGCAGCTGTAACACAAACATTTTTGTTGTTTGTAAAGTAAGGCCCAAGAAGCTCAGTTTAACACTGTCACCCCGCTAGTTGCGATGCACGAATTTAGCTAGATGTGAGATGATGCCTGCACTATGGGCGCGTTAATAATGTCTTTCGCCACCTCACTTAGTATGAAGGCCTTAAATAACTGAAACTACCACGTAAGTCATCAAACCTGCCTTGAATCTCGCTAAAATTTGACAAATATGTAGCTACACGTAAAATACTACCTTGCGAACGTTCGCATTTGTATCTGTTGTCTCATTAAAATCTAGACATTTTACGTTGCCTTTCGTCCGCAAAAAGATAGCAGTGAAATGGTGCTACCCTTTCAGGGCATCCAAAAATGCTGTTCTGCGTAATGTTAAGGGGGATTCGTACGGGGAATGGAATCAATACGCTTCGTCCCCACGTCGCATATCACATGACCGCACGTCACGCCTCCTTGCTTAAACATGGGAAGCAGCCGACGCAAGTGCACGCGGTGGTCTTTAAGGACCGGCGCTGCTGGGATCGTGAACAATTTATCGAAGTTACACAGGTGATCCCCGCCATGTCAGAGAATTCTTTCCTTTTGTCGGAATGCTTCTCGCCGGTCTTTCACCTCCGCTGAAAAAAAATCGCTCTTATGTGAGTATAGTGATATGCGGTACGGTGACTTGGCGTGTCTGCAGCAGCCACCGAATGCTAGAAACTTCGTCCCGGCCTGCTTACCGTATCAGTCATCCACGGAAACTTAGATAAGAGTGAGTTACGAAAAGAGATGGAAGCAAGTTGCTTGACGGGCGGCAAACATTTCGCGAGGAGTGAAAAATCCCCGCCGAGTCAGCGCCTCATCCCAGCAACGCTGCTCTAGAGGCACCACTGCCCGCGCATCTGCCGGCTGCCACTCATGTTTACGCACGGGGGCGTGTCGTGTGGTCACATCACAGCTGGCGCTGCTCTGTGCCCGTCGCGTCGCGTTCATATTTGTTCGTATTTCTGTTCCCAGCCGGGCTGGAGCGGCGGCACGCGCTGTGTGCGCGCTCACGCCGCCGCTCCAGCGTGGCCGTGGCTCTGTTTGCGAAGTTATTTAGAAAATGGTTGTTTTTCGTGTCCGCTATTAAAAATATCCAGAAAATTTCGAGCATACCCACTTAGGGAGATTAGCCAAGAATGCCGAGCATACCAGACTTAAGCATTGTAGCCCTTCCCCTCTGCAGGGCTGTATGCCCTGATGGTAAAAGAAATAAAAAAATTAAATAAATAATAACATAAATAAATAAATACCCACTTAGAACGATTGGCCATGACTGGCGAAAAAAAATAGCAAATCCAAAATCGCCGTACATTTTGCAACACTTGCTCGGAACGAGAAAGACACGTCATAGCGTACGTCTCTCCAAGGAGATTTTCAATGATTATCACTTCCGAATAAATAAAGGAAGCTCACAACCCGCCGCGGTGGCTCAGGGCCTAAGGCGTTGCGCTGCTGAGCACGAGGTCGCGGGTTTGATTCCCATCCGCAGCGGTCGCTTTTCTGATGGAGGCGGAAAGCAAAAATGCCCGTGTGTACGAGATATCGACGCACGTTAAAGATCCCCAGGGGGACAAAAATTATCAGAAGCCCTCCACTACGGCGCACCTCATCGCCTGCGTTGCGTCGGCGCGTTAAATCCTTCAATCAATCAATGAATCAATCAATCAATCAGAGGAAGCTCACACTTATAGCAACAATTTTGGAGTAAAGGTCGTTGCCGCAGCCAACAAGCAAATCAACTGCATTAGTCGACCTGAACCGTCGTTATGGCCGTGAAGGTAGCGCACAGCTTCGCTACCTTGAAATCTTACGCGTAAGTTTTAGCTGCAGAATTTGTATGTAATATTCTATGTTATCATCGCGAAGTGCTTGGTACAAAGCCCTGGGCGTTCAGGTTCCGTGTCATTAATTCGGTTGTTCAACTAGTGCTTCCCGGAGGGTCGCTCCTTATTCTGCATCATAATGCCAGTTTATTGCTGCAATTATTCAGCTCATTGAAAGTTGAGGAACTTAACTATAGCATGATACTGTTGTATTTGCTTCTGATTGGCTCATAGAGCGGCAAATAAACACGACACGCGCACACAGTGCGCATTCTCACGCTACTGCTCAGCGAAGCATCGGCTCTACAAGCGCGACGCTTGTATGGCCGATCTCCAGTAGAGTAGATCCTTGAAAGCGATTTTCGCATGCGGAGGCATTTCGGTATGCCTAGTCGAGAAAACACATGGAAGGGAGGACGCACTCAAAATACGGCCATCAGACGTTTTGGTCCGGCCTCGCATAGTCCTGTACGGGAAAACACGGCCTGTCCGTTACGGGAAACCTTGAACTCGTTCGGTCTTTACATGGGTGAAACAAATGTGCAAAAATGGAATTGTTCAGTATCTTTTAACGGAAAATAAGGGCGGTACGACCGACTTAATGCAAAGGTTTAGTTCCGCTGCTTTATCACGGGAACAGGTTAAGCACCAGGCAACTCAGGAGGAGGAATGACAGGCACCTTCCTGTCTGTTTTCTTTCCTCCACCAACTAGCTCCCATCGACACATTACCTCAGTCATCTGGTTTAGTTCGATTTTCACTGTGATCTTGCTTTGTTCGCTGCCGCTGAGAGGTCAGCTTCCATCCCCTTTTAAGTGCGAATGCACTTCTTAAGCGAGCCTGAATCGTCCGCCGCCGTAGTCCGCATAGCAACAGCTGCGGGTGCGCGCGCTCCTCGTCTTCCTTAGCAACGGGGGGAGATGGGCGCGCGCTGCCTGGCCGCTGACATGGCACATACCCACGTGGGGGATTGGCCAGGAATCGGGCGTGAGAAGGGCTAATGCACCCGCTTAAAGGAGTACTGACACGAAATTTCAAAGATGGGCGCGCGCTGCCTGGCCGCTGACATGGCACATACCCACGTGGGGGATTGGCCAGGAATCGGGCGTGAGAAGGGCTAATGCACCCGCTTAAAGGAGTACTGACACGAAATTTTAAAGCTGAGATCCGCTCTAGCAATCAAGTACAACGACAACACAAATAGGTGTCTGTGAATAAATGCATCTTTATTTCTTTGTAGTTGTGTGTGTGTGTGTGTGTGATCTCTCTTTCGCGAACATTACCGAACCGCGCAAATTCAACTCGTGCATTCGCACTTTCACATTCTTCCCCTCGGGGAAATGCGGGGAATTTTTTTACCTGAAGTTCTCCAGCAGCTGCAGAACTCCGCCTCAGAATCCAGGCCGTGAAAGGACCCCTGCTTTGCTGAAGCTTTTCTGTCTTCCATGGTTGAAGCTCTGGGCAAGTGTATCGGCACGGCGCCTAGGGAACAAAAACTGAACTTTGCTAAGCATTTACTTAATGGCACAATTCAAGAAAAGGCTTGCTTTTCAAGTTGTGAAACATTTAATAAGGTAACGTTTACTTATGTTTCCACGGGTTGGCTGTTATACTTTAAAGCAGCAGCTGCACGTACTTAACTACTACATCAACTTTCTGTCGACAGATGGCAGGCTCGCCAGGTTTCCCGTTCTTGCCCCTGTTTGTCCACAATGCAGCCAGCCATCAGCGGGCCGGTTTTTGATACATAGGGCGTATGCAGGATTTTGCAACAAGCGTGTATCCAGTTACTATGATTCTCACTGTGTTCCAAATGTTCTTTCTCGCACGCAGGCATGGGAAGCTGGCCTAGCGCTAACACGGGCCCGGTACCTGGACGAGTGCGAGCACACCACGAAAGATGCGAGCATACGAATTGCCGTATCGGCCTCTCTGACCAGAGAGGACATTAAGCACGCTTGCGATGTCATCCGGCGAGTGACAGAGGCTGTGGTTGGGGATGTGTGACCTCACTTTCACTTCTTTGTGTCACCTACCGGCCGATCCATGTGGTGGAATCTCCGTCGAATGGATGCAGCCACACTGCCGACTTGTGTTTTTACCTCTTACTGCAAGGTTTCTAGGAAGCTATGGTTTTCTCACTGCTGTTTTGTCACCTGAACAGCATTATCTTCAGTTCTGGGAACAAGGGACTGTGGATGCATTTGCCTCTCCTGTTGTACGCTGTGTTTGACACTGGAGGCCGACTTAGACTTGGGGAACTGGCCGGTGGTGAGGACGTGTACAGGGACTTTCCCAGGCTTCGTCGAAACATCGAAGAATCTTATTTTTTTGCTGATCAGTGTTGGCAATCGTGAATTATGTTTCAAGGTTAGTTGTTTGAAAAAGTTTTGCCTATACAAGCTCCTCGCTTCAAAATCCTGTTATATTTTGGCCGGCTGGCTGAATCGAAGGACAGACAGAGGACACATTTCGGATTTAGGTTGTCCAAGAAACTTGTGGTTGTGAAATTAAAATGGGGCAAAATGCGCTGAGTCTACACTTTCAGCGTACAACGCGAACAGAACGCTATGTTCCTGTGACGGTGCGTGTTTCCATGAAGTCCTATGTGGAGTTGTGTGGGGGTATTTCTGTTGATAGTTAATAATTATAAAGAAAGCTGACGTACGAGGCAGGATTACAGGATTACAGATTACATAGTATTTACTGCGCGTAGTATTGAAGCACTACAGATTCTTGTACACCAGTAAAGGATCAATAATGCGCGCTGAAGAATCATGCACATGGTCTTTTACGCATTCCACTCGGATGAGAGCTTTCGCGGCTAGAGGCTGGATCCCTATTTCTGTTCGTGGCCATGCAACTTGTTATGTGCAATAACAACTATAGTGAATGCGCAAAGCCATTTTTTTGTTATCTGCTTTGTTGCAGTCGTCTGGTTAATATCTGTTTATTTCCTGCTGTGGCTATCCTAAAATAAGTGGAATTAAATTGGCAGGCCGGTTTAAAACTTTTAGCCTTAAGAAACAATTTCATTATTCACGATAGGACAGAGAAAGGCACTGACTTTTGATTCTGCAAACTATGGTTTTTGTTCTCTGAGTGTCTGTAACAATAGTGAAAAGCTAATAAATGATTGTAAAAGCTATGTTATTGTTGTGATTCGCCTGTCGTTGCAAAATTACAAACAGCGTTATTTTGGGGACACTGGTTATTGTGTTCTGTAGTATTCCTTAGGTGCTTCTGTGTGCGTAGACGGCGCTTTTTGGTCATTTGAACTTCATCTTTCTAAAAAATCGCGAATACAGAATGAACAAATTTATTTTGTTTTACTTCTCCAGAAGTAGACGTCCCCGGAAGGAATAAATATAATTTAAAGGGCCAAACCGATCACGCTACCGTACAAGCGGGGTTAACTCCTACCTGGCTCGGCGGTGTACCGGTAGGAGCCCTTTGCGAAAAAAGTGGCTCAGGTTCAACTTTGGTGAACCAAATTATCACGAGCAAAGCAAAGACCACGCACACAATGTTCAGTGGAAGTTTGCCTGCACACTAGCGTTTTTGCTTTTCACCTCCATCTGAAAAGCGACCACCGCAGCCGGAAAACGCACCGGGCCCTTGAGCTCAGGGGCACACCACCTCGCCACTGAGCCACCGCAGCGGGTATAAAACAATTAGAATAGTTTTAAGAAGAATAGCTTGTTTTTATGCCATAACAGTGCTCAATGATAATAAGGTAATTTATAGGCGTGAGGAAAACTCAACCCCAACCGCGCACAAAAAAAGCTCGTAGGACAACCTGAAGGATCTTTGACGGACCTCTAAGGTATACCGAAACAATACTAACATACACTGCTTTCTGTTTAATGCCGTAAAGGTTGCCCAGTATAAAAATACAAAGTCATGCTTACGTATCATTTCAACCCTTTATTTTCTGAAAAAAATTTGGCTCCAGTCCACGCTGGGAAGGTGGTTGGAAAGCAAAGCTTTAAACCATGCTCACAACAATTGCCCATGCGACGTCACTGGAATTCCCACACCTGGCTCTACAAAGACCGAAACCAGAGATTCTCCAGCCGTTATATGGAATTCTGGCGGTGGCATTCCGAATGCAGTAGCGTCGGCCACAGCTGGGCTAGAGCGGCGCACCCCGTCGCTGTAGCACAGCCGTGGGTCGGCAGAAAGAAAACGGAGAGGACCGTGTTTTGAATGGTGATACAGCGGAACCTAGCCATCTTGATATGCTAGCTCGGGGCTACACCAGGCGCGACTTAAGTGCTGACACCGAAACGATTTGGCACGTGAGCTCAGTGATTCCCATGTTTACCGATTTAAACTTGTTTGTTTAGTAAGTTTGAGAATTGCGAGCAAGCTTGGGGAAGTTTTATAATCGCTATTTATCAGAAACAGTTGCTCCTTTCGCCTTTTGCAATACCTCTTAAAACACAGCCGAATTAATATTCACAAATTTTGAAAATCGAGTCCCATTCTTGGCAAGTGGTGCGCAAAAGGTACTGTTCTTGTAGCGGCCAGATGTCTGTACGTATTCTCTACATTTTGTTTTTCGTGCCCTGCAAACCAATCCTTAGCGTATATTTGCCGTACGACCAGTTACTTCCGTCGGGTCTGGGTTACCCCAGCAGGTGTTGTTGGACAAGGTAATTAAGCCGTGCGAACAAAGCGCGCAATGGAGGCGAAGCTGCTCCAAGACAGGCCCAAAACAGCCTTCGTTAAAGCCGACGACAAAGCCGACGAAATGGTTCCCGCTGTCCCGCCCGCCGGTGCACGAGGAACGCTGCGTAATAGCGCGCGTTCCCCACGTCATCTACCCTGTGTTCCGTGAGCGACAACCATCCTCCCGCACTTCGGCCGCGTTAAGAGTTTCTTGTCCCGCACGCCGCGAAGGAACCTGTGGCTGGTAGAGTTAGAAAGCTGTGCTTTAAAACTCGTTTATTAAAGAAGCCCAACCAGCAACATTTACGGAGCGTTTCTCCGCGGTAACATAGGCCGTTATGCCACAGACGCTGCCTGACATTCTCCGTTCCTACCGCAGTTAGACCGATGCTTTATATTTGCCTTCTGGTTCTGTTGACCATCAACACCCTTGAACTAGTCATCATACAAGAGAGATCATTCTTTAGACAAAAGAAGCGTTCCATAGCATGGCGCGTTCTATAGCACGAGCTAAAATGCAGCAATATCGGGAGGTGGTGGTGGTGATATATTAAGAAAGGAAAGAAATGAGAACTCGCGATATTACTGAACTCAATAGGTGTTAACCCTCACACAAAACCCAGTCCAGAGAAGGGAAATGGGAGTTGCAAAGGATAGGAAGAGAGAGATGGAAGAAACAGAAGAGAGGGGGACAATTGGGGACAGCCTATGTCACCTTCGTCCCGCCCATGACTCGACAGCTACAAACGCTGTGCTAGTTCTGCCGCGTCCAGGAAGTTGAGTAGGTGCTGGAAGACCTACCTTCGGATGGCGTCAGTCCGGTGGGGCACGGAAAGTCTTCCAGCTTGTGGCTTAGTAGACCGAGTCGCTGGAGTGTGGCCAAGAGTTCCTCCCTCGCGGTGTCATGCCGGTGACAAGAACACAGGAAGAGCTCGAGTAGGTCGGGCTCTGGCAGTCGGCGCAGGTGGGGGACGTCCGGTGGCTCTGGTGGTGCAGGCGGGCTTCCACGTTGCAACGATTGAACTGCAGGCGAAGCAAGGCAACCGGGCGTCTCTGCTGATGCGTCCGGGCAGGACCCGCGGGGTCTGGCCACTGACCACTCGGGCATCTGAATGCATGGCCTCCACCACTCGGGCCTGGATAGTCCTTGCAGCTTCAAATGACACCACACGTCAGGATGCTGGGACACCCGCCTGGCGAGCCGAACCCTTTGCCAGGGTGTCTGCAACCTCGTTTCCCAAGATCCACACGTGCGATGCCAGCCAGCGAAGTCTCAGTGGACCCCTGTGGGCCTCCCCTTCATTGGGGCTTAGACACCAGCGACCGCTAGGTAGCCCCCTGTAGAAACCCCCAACTTCGACTTCTTTCGTCTAGCCATCTGGCAACACTGTATATCCGCCTCGAGCTCGCTGTGTAGGCAGCAGCACTATCGAAATAAATTTAGTCGTTGTTTGTTCCTCACAAGGGTGTGGTGTCGCTCTATCTGGCGTCTTTCAAAGTTTCATTATTTTGGTGCCGAAAACGCGGGAAAGTAACAACGCTTACCGTGAAACAACGAGGCTATCGGGCGACGACGAGATGACGAATCCAAGTACATGGTGAACGCACACAGTCTTGGAAGTGAAACGCGAGTTGACTCTGTCGCGCCCACGCACGAAGCCTAAAGACGCCATCCCAATGAAGCCGAAGAACCAACGAAGCCTACCACGCCACAACGGGGCTATGGACCGGCTCAAAACAGAAAAGAGCAGCACTGCGAACTCAGGTGACGAAAACTGATTTGCGAAGCTGAATTCGGCGCTTGAAAGCCACGCAGAAGAAAAGGCCCTAAACGTTCTAACTGCTAGGCTTAGCGCCCTGAAAATAAAACTAAACGAAGCGGATGCCGCCATTGAGCCACTTGTGTTGGAACACGAAGCAGCGCAGAACTACGCCAGCACCATAGAATACGATGACGCGATCGTGACGTGCATAGCGAGGCTCGGCCAGGAGGCCCAAGAAGCACAAAAGGCAAAAAAGAAACGGAGAGTGAAGCAACGCCGCCGCCGCCTTCCGACGGTAACCGGAGCTCTGCGGCGTTCGAGGTGAAGTTGCCGAAGCTCGCCCTACACGATTTAGCGGCGCTGCCACGGAGTGGCAGCCGCTCTGGGAGCAGTTTCGGCAGGCTATTCACGACAACGAAGCTCTTCTAACGCGGAGAAGTTCTTGTACCTACAGGACAACGCTCACTGGGAAAGCTGCATCTGCGGTTAGCTGGGATACAAGTGAAAGGAGCGAACTACGCCAGCGTCATCGAGCTTTTGAAGGAGCGTTTTGGCCGCTCGGTTGTGCTTATCCAGGAACATCTCACCCAGTTACTGGACTTGCCTACCATACGAAGTGAAAATGTGGTTAACAGCCTACGTCGCCTCTACGATCACTTGCAGCGCAACATGTCGGCGCTCACGGCTCTGGGTGTGAACAGCGAAAGCTACGGAGCGATGCTTTGCTCCGCGCTGCTGCGAACACTCCCAAGCAAACTTGTCATCGATTATCACAGGTGTCGTACCGCAGTCAAATAAGACAACGGATTGCGCATAGAGGGCTTGCTTGATTTCTTAAAAAACCGAAGTGGAAAGTAGAGAACAAGCACTGCAAGTTGGCCGACAAGAACGAAAGAACCCCATTACGAAACCTCGTTTCGAAAATGAAAAGACCAGAGAGTCGAAAGCGTCAACGGCTTCACTGTATTCAGGAAGTGGGTCGCGGCATATGGATCCATGCGCATTCTGTGCTGCGAAGAACCACGGAACGAAGGAATGTCAAGCACCACTTTCTCTGGAAGAAAAGAAGAAGACCCTCCGGGATTCCGGTAGATGCTTCCGCTGCGCTGTCAAAGGCCACACTTCGAGACAGTGTCACAACAAAGCGTCCGGTGCAAGAATTGCGGCAAAAGGCACCTGACTCAGATGTGCGACCCTGGGTGGAAGAAAAGTGAGAACACAGCAGCAGAGCTGCACTCCGCTACGGGCAAGAGGAACGACAAGGCGTCTTCCGTGCTTCTCCAAACGGCCCAAGTCTGGGCAGAAGGAGGTCAGCGAAGAGCACTGGCCCGCCTCCCTGTTTGATGGAGGTAGCCAGCGTACCTTTGTGACCGAAGAACTTTCTCGCGAACTGCAGCTGGAGGTTCTTGGGGAAGAGGACGTCACGATATACGCCTTCGGAGAGCCGGAAACATCATCAAGGAAAAACGCAAGCGAGTGCGACTTTGGCTCAGGAAGCCAATACAACCGAAAGGAGCATTCCATCGAAGCTCTAGAAATACCAGAGATCTGCACTGACCATCTCATTCTTCCTGAGCATGTCGTTCATGAAGCCAAGGCGAAGATACGGGAACTGGCGGATGTCACCGTCCCCCCAGCCCACTTGGCAAGAAACTGGCATCTCCATTCTCGTTGGAGCTGACTACTACTGGACTCTCGTGTCTGGAGACATGCAGAAACTGCAGGGAGCTCTGGTTGCGGTCAACACTGAGTTTGGGTGGACACTTCAGGGACCAATTCCCCGCAGTAGCTCAACTGCCTGCTGTTCGACCGCTGCTGTTCTCCGGACCCACGTGTGTGGAGAAACGCAGAGCCTGTCCGCCGAACTCAGGTCCTTTTGGGAGCTTGAGTGTCTGGGCATTACCGAACCAGTCGCCCAACAAAACGAAGAGGACCATGTTGTCAAGCAATTTACATCCTCCATCAAGCTCGTTGACGGACGCTACGAGGTTGTACTTCCTTGGAAGCAAGTGAATTTCCAATTAGCTGACAACGAAGCTGTAGCAAAGAAGCGTTTGTTCAACCTCACTAAGAAGCTGGTGAATGATGAACGGATGATGACTGAGTACGATGAGTCGATACGTCAGTACCTGCAGCAAGGATTTGCGGAACGAGTACCTGCAGAGGCTGACGTCAAGCCCGAACAACGACTTGTACTACATGCCACATTCGAGCAGTCTTCAAACATGACAGTCTTACGACAAAAATTAGAGTCGTGTTCGATGCATCGTCCAGTGATGCAGGGTGTGCTTCCCTAAATGAGAGTCTGGAGGCAGGACCCAATTTGAACCCGGACCTTCTGAAGGTACTACTGAACTTCAGGATTCATCGCATCGGCCTGACTGCTGACATTGAAAAGGCGTTCCTGCAGATTTTGGTGCGCCCTGAGGATCGCGATGCTCTGCGATTCCTTTGGTATTAGCGTATGCCAACAAAGAGCGACCCAAGCCCACCGATGGAAGTCTGGCGAATGACAAGGGTGCCTTTTGGAGCGACAAGCAGCCCATTCATTCTCGCCGCCACTTTGCGTCATCACTTGTCGAAGGCGGACAGCCACCCGAGACGACAAAAAAGATCGCGGAAAGCCTCTACGTGGACGATCTAATCACCGGAACGGAGTCTGAACAAGAGGCGGAAGATTTCTACCGTCAAGCCCTCGAAGTCATGAATCTTGCGAGCATGACCTACGGAAGTGGAGCACGAATTCGAAGACATTGCAACGATTGCTGGACAATGACAGGAACAGGATGTGGCGAGAGCCAAGTTGAATGCCCCATGGCCAGCTGCTCACGGGTCTTGGGACTCGTGTGGAACAAGGAGCAAGACTGCTTGGCCTTCTCTTTAAATGCCTCCTGGACTTCTTGGATCAGAATAGCAATACAAAACGCTTCAATCCTCCGGGCATCGGCGCGCATTTATGACCCGCTTGGACTCATTTCCCCAGTAACAGTGACCGCGAAGTTGCTGTTTCAGACACTCTGGGAACGGGGACTCGAATGGGATGCCCCCCTACCTGAAGACGTACAGACAGCTTGGAAGCAGTGGCACACACAGCTGCATCATTTAATGGAGGTCACAGTACCCAGAAGATACAGTGGTCTCAAGGACGGCCAAATTGACGTCCACATTTTCACGGATGCAAGCCCCAAGGCATACGGAGCTGTAGCGTACTTGTGCGCAACAGGAACAAGCGAATCGACCGTGACTTTGGTTTTATCGAAGTCACGTGTGGCGCCAATCAAGAAGCTTTCTCTTCCAAGACTGGAATTGATGGGAATGCTGGTGGGTGCCAGAATGAAGGAATATTTGTCCGAATTTTGAGCCTACCAGTTGCGAGGTGGTACATGTGGACAGATTCTAACGTTGCACTACACTGGGTCCGAGGGTCAGCGCGACTCTGGAAACCCTTTGTGGCCAATCGGTGCTGGAGATACAACAGCGAACTGATCCGGATACGTGGAATCACTGCCCCGGAGCGGAGAACCCAGCTGATTTCCTGACGAAAGGAGTGAGCCCTAAGGCCCTCAAGGAAAACATGGTTTGGTGAATGGACCAAGCCTGGCTTGCTGAACCACCTGCGGCCTGGCCAAGACATGAGGATGTCGAACTGACTGAAGCAGAGGAAGAAAGAAGACCAAGTTCGCGTTCACAACGTAACAATCGAAGAAACGGTCTTGGCCATGAAGCAGTACAGCTCCCTTTTGTAAGCTTGTTCGAGTTGTCGCGTGGGTGCAACGTTTTCTTGCATAACTCAAGAAACCGAAACGAGAAGCACACGGGACATCTGACAGCAGACGAGATCGCACGAGCTCAGGAACGCTTGTGATATCGCAGGTTGCAGCGCGAGGCCTTCCCCGAAGAGCTGCAATGTATTCAAAGGTCAACCCGCTTGGCAAGCAACTCTCCTTTGCGTGACCTGGATGTCTACTGCGACCAAGACGGAATATTAAGGGTCGGAGGACGTCTTGACGACTCCGCCCTCCCCTACAGCACGAAGCACCCGATCGTTCTCCCTGCGGGCCATCATTTCACCCGAGCTCCTGATATGCGCCACCCATCGCCGACTTTTACATGCTGGCGCACTTGAAACGCTCACGGAGCTCAGGGAACAGTACTGGGTGGTTCGCGGAAGACAGATGGTCAAAAAGGCCTTGAAGAAATGCTTCACGTGCAAACCGTTTCAACAGCCGCGCTGCAAACCGAACCAGTAGCTCCTTTGCCACGTGACAGGGTGACTCAGGCTCCACCGTTTGAGGTGACTGGCCTTGATTTCGCAGGACCATTGAATACAAAGGATCAGGGCAGGAACAAAACGTCATACATACTGGTTTTCACGTGTGCGGTTACACGCGCTGTGCACTTGGAGCTAGTGGGTAACATGACTACTGCCAGCTTTCTCATGGCATTCAAAAGGTTCATAGCAAGACGAGGAGTTTGTCGAACCATCTTTTCGGACAACGCAAAAACGTTCAAGCGAGCATCAAAGGATTTGAAGCGACTGTGGGAAACACTGCGTGGAGAAGAAGTCCAGAACTATTTCACGGGTCATCAGATTCAGTGGAAATTCATCGTCGAAAGAGCCGCCTGGTGGGGCGGATTCTGGGAAAGGATGGTGCCGGTCTGTAAAGACATCTCTAAAGAAGGTATTGGGCAACTGCTACTGCAATTTTGAGGAGCTCACTACGGTTCTGACCGAAATCGAAGCCGTCATAAACTCAAGACCGCTAACCTACGTGTATGCAGAATCGAACGAACCAGAACCACTGACCCCCTCACATTTTCTCGTTGGCAGACGTTTGACTTGCCTTCCCAGTGGGTCTGGTCAGGAAACACACTCATCAACGCAGGATCAGTTGACCCGTCGTTGGCGATACCGGCAAAGGTTGGCTGATCACTTCTGGCGAAGATGGCGACAGGAGTACCTGACTTCTTTGCGCTCCGCGCATTTTTGCCATACCAAGTGCATCCAGGGCATTGAGGAAAGGAACTCTTGTGTTAGTTCATGAGCATCATCTGCCAAGACAGCTGTGGAAACCGGAGTGGTAGATGATTGTGCTGGTCGGACGAGATGGACGTGTTTAGAGCGGTATGGTGCGTCTACCAAGTGGAAACCATCCTCAGAAGACCGATTCAGCTATTGTATCCTATAGAATGTACCTTAGAATGATCTGAAGCTCATTCCGGGGGGAGTATGTAGAAACCCCCAACTTCGACTTCTTTCGTCTAGCCATCTGGCAACACTGTATATCCGCCTCGAGCTCGCTGTGTAGGCAGCAGCACTATCGAAATAAATTTAGTCGTTGTTTGTTCCTCACAAGGGTGTGGTGTCGCTCTATCTGGCGTCTTTCAAAGTTTCATTACCCCCCGAAGATGGGTGGCTGGTCTGTGGCGCGCAGACGAAGGAGCACCGACCAGAAGTGAGTCAGGATGACGGCCCTCAGGACCTGGGTCCACTGTCCTAGAAGAAGATCAGCGGTCGAATAAACTCCAGCCAGGTAGACATCGGTGGATGAGGCCGGGTAGGGCATGCTGCACACCTGGCTGGTGCAGAGTTCCGGGGCCATGCTGGCGGCTCCAGCTGTACCCATCGACTGTTGCACACAGCCATTCGCGTACACCTGCAGAAGTCCGGCAGCGTCGTCCTGCAGTAGGGTGGTCACTTCTTGGTGGATGGCCTCTGATGGAGTTGACCTCTTGCTACGGACCCCCAGCAGTTTCGTAGGGACGCGTAGAGCGTGGCCCCGTGGCCGGGGGTTGTGGCTCCATGCGGGGTCGCTGCGGCAACGCGATGTGGCTCTCGAAGGTACTGAGCAGCATGCCCCTCCGAGAGTTGAGCCGGCTGCGGTAGCGCTGGAGGAGCGCCGCGCCATCCGGTTTGCCCTGCGGACGGGGGATGTGGCGGAGCTAAAGGCCCGCGTTAGGATAGGCCAGGAGCCTGCCTCCACGTACGTCGCCGCCACCGGAGATGTGCCCGGAAGGCCCAGTAAAAGGCGGATTGCCCCGCGCTGATCCACCTCCACTCCTCGCACCTGCGCGGCTTGACTTTCACCAGAGGCAGAGCTAAGCGGGTGGTGCCCGTCCACACCGGTACACCGCAGAAGAAAAGAGAAAACCACAGACGAAATAGCGGGCATACAAGAAACCGAGCTAATTAAGCTGTATTAATAAAGTGGAAAACAGTCGATGACAAAGCGAATTGTTGTGAACGTAAATATACTAGTTGCTGGTAAAATAGTCACGCCCGAAGAGAGAGAAGATATTTTGAGGGCGAACGCAAATGTGGAAAAAAGAACGGGAAACAAGATAAATAAGGAGTCTGTTTACTGCATCCCACGCTGGCTGCCGCCTTGAGAGGGTCATGAAGGCAAAATACAAGTTGAGTTCATCAAAAAGCCTACTTTGTATCGATAACAATGATAAGAAGTTGACGGTGAAGTTCAAAAAATAATCGATATAAACGAAAAAAGAGATAAAACAGGGGCGGCTCCCAAGCCACTTTCTTGCGATTGCTCTATGAAATAGAAGAATCTTGATTGCGTTATTAGAAGCCGCCAACCTTCGAAACCCCTAGGGTCACTAGATAACGTTACATAGTATCCGCACTCTTTTCTCTTATTTATCCATGCCGCCGCCATGATCATTGGCCAGTTCGCACCAGGGCCCGATTGTGGACTGCACTAATTGCCGGATATTCGCCCATGTTTTTTTTTTTTTTTGCGTAAGCACGACGTAAGCAATCAATGACGTGCTGCACCAATAGCTATGACGACATGCAGTGTAATTTGACGAGACACTCATAAAATTCGCAACCAAGGTATCAAATATTGCGCAAGAAAGATATAAAAACCCTTGGCATGTACTATAAACATTAAGACGGTAGCTGAGGCTGACAAGAAAAACACATTTCTGGAGGTCAAATTTGGCGTCAACATCACAAGGCGATCGAGTAACATTGATTCAAAAGCGAGCGAAAGGCGGATGTCGAGCTAAAGAACATCACAAAATTTTTTTTTTACCGTATCTATTTAGTTCTTTAATCGCTTTTAGTAACATAGCTGGGCTGTCTGCTTCAATGCAAGCTTTGTTGCGTTATCACCTTCCCTGCCGCCACCGCCGCCACGCCATCGTCTGTTGCTATGTTACAAGTTTATGGCGTGATCACAGGAAAAGACAGCCGTGACCATCGCTTCTACTACACATAAGAGCAGCGAAGCGCTACGCCTGATAACCGCGCAGCGCACCGGTGTCGCCGGTTCACTCATTCGTCAAGCTCGACTTCAATCAGTGCTGTAATGAACCAAATAGTAACTTTTCTTTGTTGTTTTTCTCTTGAGTTTGATCATGTGACCCAACAGCTTACTAGGACGAGTATGGACAAATGACATGCACTGGGTTCTCTTTGTCATGGAGAGGCTTGTACTGCCCTCTTATGTTGCAGTTGCGCGCCAAACAAATAATGTTTATTTTATTGCCAAACATGAAAGCCCACTACGGCACGTTATTTGTACGCTCCCTGATCGCTGACTTGGAAACAGTTGAAACTATAATTTGTTTCGGTAGGAAACATGCTTTAAACAGCGCGCATGCGAAACTGCACCTGCTGCAAATTGCCGCACATATGGCGGCAGCGTAAGCCGGGGCAATTTTTTGCCCTATTTTGCTTCTATTTTGCGACAAAAACAGCCGCCATTTTCAAGCTGTTACGTACAATTACGTCACTTTTACGCAGGCTGAAGTTGCCAACGCATTACGTAATCGTTCCCGCCAACTGTTTAAATTATGTCACGCCTTCTCAGCCAATCACAGAGGGGGTGTGTATTACAACCAGTATTGTTGTTGAATAGCATAGAGAGGCTTACGTTGTCATGTCCGCTGCATTTAGTCAGGTTTTTCAATGCTGGCCAAGACTTATGCGCCTTTAGTAACGAGAAATAAGGTAAACTTTTGAACTCGTGTCCGTAAACGACATCAAACGTCAAAATTACGACAGCACACACAACCGCTTTGTCAACCGGAAGCACGTGACCAAAATTGAAAGCAAATCAGAAACGACTTCCGGCTAATTGCCAGAATTGCCGGCAATTTGTGCAGTCGAGAATAGGGCCCCAGGTGACAATTGTTTACTCTGCGATGGTTCTTGGGCATCGCCATCTTGTTGGTTATGCTTTTTCTGTCGGCCAACTGCAGGTAGTCTCCGAACGTGAATCAAAGATAACGCTCGTCGCAGCATTTCAGTTGCAGAAGTGTGTCTGAAGATGACGTGTTGCTGCGTCTTCGGCAGTGTTGTTTACAAATGACATCGTCAAAGGTAGCGTTGGCACCGCAGAAGCGGAAATCAATCAACACTGATAAACACCAAAATGGCCACCGTTTCACCCTTCCGTGCCTCAGTGACGGTACTCTGTATGTTATCTAGGGACACTCGCCACTGCAGTGACACAATGTTGTGAGATTTTGGGGGCCTCTGGTTACATTTTTTCTAATATATTGAATGCGATCTTGCCTTTAGTGTTGGCGCATATTACGTAACTCGTCCCATGTACGTCACTGTTTTTTTGTTTGTTAAAAGGCGCATTTCTGTGCCGGAATGAAGCTGAGTAAATTAACAACGGTTAGTTCTTTCAAAACGCATAAAATTTGATTGTTTCTTCATGCCCACCTCCAAATGTTACGATAAAAAAAAGTAGCTGCGAATTTTTCTCAACCGAGATGGTAGTGCCTAAATCAACTAGCGCACTAAGTCGGACAACAATCGATCATCACGCTGGTTGACGGTTATCTCTGCGGCAAAGTCAAAGTGAGCGATTTGTTTGACGCCCAGTTTTCATATTTTCCCTTTTTCACACGCTTTATCGTGTGTCACGTACGTCGCCCTTGACACATTACGTAAACATTTTCAACCGCGCTTTTTTTTCCCTCACCCTCCGTTCAACGGCCGACCACTTAGATGTGTCCCCGTCGCTAACCAAGAACGGGGTTTGAGTGTTCCAAAGTTACCAATAAGTGACATTCTGTTGCTCTCGCACAAAGTGTGCCGTTCGAACTGCTGCGCTTCAACCCATCTCATGCGGCGGCTAGAAACTTCTTCCAAGAAAACCGAGCCATTGAACCAACACGAAGGTGGTCGTGATGGAATTACCGTGGGAGCTGTATGAAATGTTCGAAGCGTTCCTCCAGGTAAGCTTGGCTGTAGGTTATGTCATCGCTTCTGTCGTATCGTCGTCGGTCTTGCAATCGACAACAAGTCTGGTCGGGTCACAGCTCGCTCGTCTACCTTGTGGTTTTTTCGAAGTAGCGGGCGCGGAGTATAAATCGCGGAAAGCCAACTGGACGCAACGGCGTTCGGTTTAAACTACGCGCACAGAGGGCGAGATGCTTGTTTACGACGCTCGAGCGTGCTTGCAGTGCTTGACTTGTTCTTATTTCGCCGAGTTGGAGGAGTTTTTGTTCTTGGTGATGGGTACCACAATTCGTCCAATCTTTTAAGTTTTCCCGCCCTGTTCGCGGATTTTCAATATTAAGCCTTTCACGCAACTTCAAATCAAAGGTTCGTTTTTGATGTTAGGAAGAACAATTGTCGTCAATACATCGTTCACGCTTTTCGCGCAATAATGGATATTGTTATACGGTTTTTTGAACAATGCAATGAATTCAACGGGCTATCCGTTTGTCGGCAGTAACCAGCCAAGCCCTGCTCAGAAATATGGACGTGGTGCGTGAAGTACACATGGTGCGAATTGGCCGAAGCGATGGCGCAACATTTTTCTCTGGAAAGCTTTATATGTTTCGCGTTCTTCGCCTTGTGTTTTGCACGGGCAAGAAACCATAGTGACTAAACCAACTTTACCAAAAATTTATTGACAAAAACAGACGGAACTCTTGTTTTATCTAAAACAATTATATGAAAATAGTGCACTAAGACGGCGCTATCATTACGCCGAATTGGGTTGACTTGTCACAATTAGTTAGTTGGGTGTGGGTATTGTGGCGGCAGCCGGCCTTTTACCTTTCCCAAATGTTGCTCCTGCAGTCGGCAATTTATCTGTTCCAGATATTGTGCCGGCTGTGTTGCATTTAGTGATAAATGCGCTCAAAAAATAACAAACAAGATATTTTGCGCCACCGCTGGGCTTGTCGCGACTACATATGCGACCATCCTGCTGGAATGTTTTTTTGCCGGCAGTCGATATTTTAGTAACCCCCACGCAGGTGCACTTTTTTCTTGTGCTTGCTCTATTCGCATCTGTATTTCAGGCAAAGATCTAACTTAACAAATGCTACCTACCCTAATCCAACCCTACCATTAAAGACAGGTCCTAACCCAAGCTAACCTAACCCATAGCCTAACCCATGACATATAGGCAGTTCTCAAATAAATAATAAAGACAGTATGCCAGAAAAGAACCGAGTTGCTGAATAAATAAAGTCAGTGAACAAGGCGAAGAAAATCACAAGGAACAATGTTAAAAATAACAAAAACAAAATATGGGAGGACGTTAGTTCGAACGTGCAACTTCGCGAGCAGTAGCCAGAGGCATAACCAAAAAATTGCAGCATCTCCACTCCGCGAATGATGGCGAGGGAGCGGAGTAGGGGGACTCGAAATGGCACCCAAGTTGCGCCCCGACCGTAATTCGATTTGAGCCGTGAGTTGCACTTTGATTATTCCCTAAATGAAACTGCAACTCACGGCTCAAATCGAATTTCGCTTGATGGTGGTGTGCGCACGGATGGACGCGGACGGACATTGGGAGGTCCTAAGGTACTCCGTACCGTTGCAGGCGAGGGAGTATGCCGTTTGACTCTCGGGTACTATCTCGCGGTCGTAGCCCAATGGGTAAGACGACTGACACTAACTCTGTATGGTCTACCAGACGCAGGCTCGAATCCTGCCGGTGCCTGTGTGATTTTGTGCGAGTGTAAATGTTATGCACACGGACGCGGACGGACATTGTGCGGCCCTTAGGTAAGTACTCCGCACCGAAAAGCGCCACACTAGCAACGGCTAATTGTGCGCCTGGCACAGGCAGAAATACCGGTCAAAATGAAGTAAACCCAAACAGTCAATCAGAAGAGAGTGTCGAAAAAATGTCCCTAGCGGCTAAACGTAGTGCCGGCTTCCAGCAATGTATCCACTTCCTAGTTAGTTCTTAATCAATTAGTTCGCACCTCTGTTAAGAATACTGCGTCACGTCTGCGATCGTCTGTAAAAAAATCTTCGCCGGTCATCCACCTCCATGGAGTGGAAGGGTCCATGTTATTTTTAAAACCATGTGTACCACAATTTTTCACATTTACAAAATTTCCCACCGGGTTCGAAGATTTGCCTTAATATGTGCGAAAACGCGATTTCAATGCAAGGGTAGTTTTATGTACTACGTGTCAGAAGGAACAGCTATTGTCATGAAGCCATCGTTCACGCTCGTCCGCAACACTAGGTATTCGTTTACGGATGCTTGAACAATGCAATGAGCTCTATGGCCTAGACACCCGTCGGTAGTAACCTGCGAAGAAAGCGGACGATGAAGCATTAGATGCGTATGTAGCGATGGCGAAAACGATGGCTGAGCATTGTCCCACGTGTGAGTACAACTAATTCCTATCTGTTATTTTATGACACAAAAATGCGGTACCGGCACAAAGACCGGATAACAGGAGAATCGTTAGAATCCATCTCTATCAGAAAATAGGGTGCGGCTGTAATGGTGAAACGACTGTTTCCCTGCACGAGAAGGCATACGTTTTTTTTAATTAGTTTTGATAAGATGTGTAAGATGTATCGAATGTGAAGAAGGGTGCGTTGTCAATTGCGGTGTGGTTTGGTAAAATTAGTATGTCATTGGCTGCTCTGAACACGTGTGCAGGAAGGCGATCCTTTGCCTGTATATAATAAGACGTTTTCCAATAAAAACAATCTGAAATACAGCGTGATGACACTGAGATTTGATCCGGAAGACAAATTCACGCAGCCCGCGATGAGCATTTTTTTTTTCTTCAGCTGCAAAGTTTGTGAGGCAGCTGTAAAGCTTTCCATTGTAGCCGTATGGCTGCATTTAGGTGGATTTCAAACTTTACTTCGCATCCTAAAGGCTGTTCTAGCAGCGAAACTGTTTATCGCATCGCAATTTTTCGCATAAGGGGACCTATTCTCAACTGCACAAATTGCCGGCAATTCGTCCATGTTTTTTTGCGTAACCACGACGTAAGCAATCAGTGACGTGCTGCACCTATAGCTATGACGACATGCAGTGTAATTTGGCGAGTCACTCATAAAGATCGCTACCAAGGTATAAAATGTTGTGCAAGAAAGATAGAAAAACACTTGGCATGTACTATAAAAATTAAGACGGTAGCTGAGGCTGACAACAAAACCACATTTCAGGAGGTCAAATTTGGCGTCAAAACCAAAAGGTGATCGAGTAACGTTGATCCAAAAGCGAGCGAAAGGGGGATGTTGAGCTAAAGAACATCACACATTTTTTTACCGTATCTATTTATCTCTTTCAAGAGCTTTTAGTAAGATAGCTGGGCTCTCTGCTTCAATGCAAGCTTTGTTGCGTTATCACCTTCCCTGTCGCCACCGCCGCCACGCCATCGTCTGCTGCTATGTTACAAGTCTATGGCGTGATCACAGAAAAAGACGGCCGCGACCATCGCTTCTATGACACATAAGAGCAGCGAAGCGCTACGCCCGATAACTGCGGAGCGCACCGATGTCGCCGATTCACTCATTCGTCAAGCTCGACTTCAATCAGCGCTGTAATGAACCAAATGGTCACTTTTCTTTGTTATTTTTCTGCTGAGTTCGATCATGTGACCCAACAGCTTACTAGGACGAGTATGGACAAATGCCATGCATTGGGTTCTCTTTGTCATGGAGAGGCTTGTACTGCCCTCTTATGTCGCGGTTGCGCCAAATAAATAATTTTTATTTTATTGCCAAACATGAAAGCAAACTACGGCACGTTATTTGTACGCTCCCTGATCGCTGACTTGGAATCAGTTAAAACTATAATTAATTTCATGCGAAACTGCGCCGGCTGCAAATTCGCAGACGTTTCGCCATTCCGAAAGCTGGGGCAATGTTTTGCCCTATTTTGCTTGTATTTTGCGACAAAAACAGCCGCCATTTTCAAGCTGTTACGTAGCACTACGTCACTTTTACGCAGGCTGAAGTTGCCAAATGCATGACGTAATCGTTCCCGCCAACTGTTTAAATTACGTCATGCCTTCTCAGCCAATCACAGAGAGGGCGTGTATTACAGGCACTACTGTTGTTGAATAGCAAAAACAGGCCTACGTTGTCATGTCTGGTGCTTTTAGTCTGATTTTTCATTGCCGGCCAAGAATTATGTACTTTCAGTAAAGAGAAATAAGGGAAACTTTAAAACTGGTGCCCGTAAACGTCATAAAACGTCCAAATGACGACAGCACACACAACCTCTTTGTCAACCGAAAGCACGTCACCAAAATTGAAAGCCAATGAAAAAAACTTCCGGCAAATTGCTGGAAAAATGGTGAATTGCCGGCAATTTGTGCAGTTGAGAATAGGGCTCTAGTGGTTGAAAATAACAATTGCCGAGCATGCGCACGTGAACGCGAGCATCGCGGCAGTGGCCCGGGAGTTAACCAAACCAAAAAATGCCTAGAGCTCGTGTGTGCGTGCCTCGCGACGACCGCCCAGCATCCCCTGCGCGCGTTTGTAGAAAGATACCCACTTAGGGAGATTAGCCAAGATTGGCCAAGATTAGCCAAGATTACCCAACAAAAACGAAAGGAAGGTTAACAGCCATTGTCGCTGTGTTTTAGCCCAAGCCGCTGCCGACAGCTTTTCAGCCGGTTCCTATGGGGGGGGGGGGGGGGGGGGGGGGGGGGGGGGGGGGGGCGGAATCGTCACAATCATCATCAGCAGTGCCCGGCCAGGCATGCGCTGTGGGGTGTGGACGCCGCACAGCGGCGCCCACACAACGGCGGAGGGAATAGGCGCCACCGTAAGCTGCTTTGCATCTAAAAAATCGCGCGTTTGGTTCGCAAATTTATAGTATTGTACGCCTACTGTGTATGTGTAGGCTAAGAACCTTTTCCCACCTCATACTTGGTGAATGTATTCCTACGGCGCTTCTATTCATCTTGAGGCTTTTAATGGCACCCAGATTGGTGCTCTTGTGATCATTTTCGTGTTTGTGTTTGCTTTTTCTGGTTTGTTATTTTTGAATCAATAAACAGGTTAGTTCGGAGAAATGTTTTTTTTGTTTCATCAGTTCATTTTTAGCTCTATTGATATTTTTAGTTTTTTTTATACAACTGACGTACTTTTACGACATTATACGACACATGTGTTAACTTCACTAATTACGCCCTTTTGTGCAAATTCAACCCGTTTAGTGTTTGGTGCGTTTTAACAATTTTTTGTGTAGTTAGGGTTTCATTTCCGGGTTGTTATTCACGTGATTGTTGCGAATGAGGTAAACTTTGATATAGCAAGTTCATTTTCATCTTTTTTTTTTCCTGCCTTCCTAATTTCCTTCAATAAATGGTCTACATTTACGCTAACTATTCTGAATAAACGCGTTAACTCCGATCTCCCATGAAGCGTTATTGTGCAAATGCCAGGCATTACAGATTCTGCGCGGGGGTATTGGCAAAAAATGCTGACGCATTCAAATTTATATTCCATATTATTCGTTACCCCCAGCCGCACTTGTATTTTAATCTATTCATTTGAATCCCGCAGTGTTCCAGGGTTATATAGATGAAACTGTTTCGCTTTGTCTGCTACAATATCACCTGCTTTGTCAGCTACGTTATCACCGACTAACATCTCTTCATCTGCACCACTTTCAGTTCGTCTAGGCTTTTGTTATCAAGACCTTACCCTGCCTGCTTTTTTTGTGTGGGCACCCGTGGCTTGACTCGCGATAATCACGGCTGTTGGTATCTCGGGCATGGGGCTGACGCTGACGTAAATGGAATGTTACCAACAGAGGCCGCGATTTAGCTCGCAATCTTTCCGAACAGAAATGACGGCCCGAACCATCAGGGTGTGGGAAAGGGTGCTATTGCTTCCGAGGCAAGCATCAGCGCCAAGTGTCTATAACGCGGCCTAATCGAAAGTGCAGTCATGACCGCATCCACCAGGAACTATGAATGTTGCGTGCTTTTTCGTCTTCGTCAGATGCAGATTACATGTCGGCGTTTCGCAATTCTCGGTGTCGCAGAGTAACGCAACGCTTTTCCTATTTTTCAGGTGCCTGCGTATCACCTTGCCTTCCAGGCGCTTCTGTTTCTGTTGGCCTCGGCCGTCTGGTTGCTTTTCCGCAAGAGTCCCCAGGCCAGTGCTCAAAAGTCGGAACTTACCGAGAAGGTATGCACATACTCAAGTTAACGCACGCAAGGATGTACTTCGCTGACTCGTGGTTTTGTAGCCGCAAAATATCGCCTCTGAAATCATTTAAGAGACCCTGAAACGCTTTTTTTTTTCTTTGTACGAAATCCCTAATACTTTGAAAGTGGGGTAAACAGGCACACCGAGGTCATAGCACCCTGCAACAATTTTTACGATTCTCGAAATCTCAAATGTCCGAAGAACGCAGACATCAAGCGTATCCCGCACTTGGATTAGGTCAAGTGACTGCAACACATTTCTCAGCTATTTTCATATCTAACATTTTTGGTAACGTTGTGAACAAGCGCACCCGGTACGTAAATTTAGGGTTTACCAAGTGTCCGTTGCAACTATCAGAGCTTTACGTCCATAAAATAATGTAGCCGCTGCTGAACATATTTCTTTTTTTTCCCGGTCAGAGCATTGTTTTCGGGCTTGAGGGACGTCATTCAAGCTATATCGTATATCTTGACCGGCTTACTTAAAGACGAGGCGCAGATTACGGTATCATGAAGAGGATAATAAAGTACATATATTTTGGCTCTGTCTTACGTGGCCTTATCTCGTCGTATTTGTGTACAGTTTTTGCATTTTTCGTATCCCAATAAATATCTCCGAATATCTTCCCTTCAGAGAATTGGCCGCATAGTACATCGACCGATGACGATGCTCAGCGAAGTTCTTTTCAAGGTAAAAAAATACATAAAACGCTCCAAGCTCAACGTCCATCCGTTGTACCGGAAGTGATTGCTAAATTAACAATCCTCAACAAGAAACAAGATATCCAATAATAACCAATCAGCGCCCCCCTTCATTATATTAGGGAAACTATTTTCCTTTTTTTTACAACTTATAGGCATGAAAATTTCCTTTTGGTGTAAAAAAAAGTGCCCTTGAACCAATTAAAGGGGTCTTCCTGTTCAAACGAAAGGTTATTTTTGGGGCTTTACCGTCCGTTGAGCACAAATGCGGCAACGTTGTCGCCGATTAGGGTGCACAGAATGCTGTTATTGAGGTGTCATCAGTTGCATTTTCTTACAGGACAAAGAACTGATTGCAAACTTGACGCTAGAGCCCTCGCCCACCCCTCCTAGCGATTATGTGGTGAACCCAGGAATCATCAGCACGTAAGCAACGTCCATCAGTGCCTGTATTCTCCTGACTGTTTCTGCATCGTACCACCTTAGGAAAAATATGCTTGAGCTCAACCATAGCAACTGTACCTGTTTTGTACACTTGTATCTTTTCGCCATATCTACGAAATCAGTTCGAGTTAAATCGTCCACCCAGTTTTTCGTTGGAGACATACTTTTCGAAGTGAGCTATTTAAAATGGTGCATTTAAAAAATACTCGCTTAGTCTGCAATTCTACTACTGCAAGCAGAGTACGCACGAAACTTTTCATGAATTTTTTATTCAATGGGAAATTTCAGTCATACTAATGCAGTTTTATATGTCAACTTCCTTGAATGCAAATCATCAGTTAACTATGCTGTCCAAAATCCTGGCGTCCGCAACTGAAGGAGAGTATGCGAAATGGCCGTCCCAGGGAACACACAATAGCGGACTGCGCAACAGATAAAAATATTTCAATGAATTTTTGAAATGACAGTATCTTTTCGGTGGAACCTCCCATAAACAAAGTAACTAATAGAGTAAAAAAATGGACAAATTTTGTGCTAAGTGGTATTCTTCGGAACCAAGATCTTGCGCCATGCGCGACAAGTACTGAGTCGCTAAGCCACCATAGCTCGGTAAATCTGGCTGACTGAGGGTGAACCTAGGGAAAGGGCTGTGGCATTCGGCTTAGAAACGTGTTTTAAACATATGTACCCAATGCTACAAAAAAAAATTTTTGCATGATAATTGCAAAATTAGCAGTTTAATGGAGCAGCAGATCACGCTTCTGCGAATCACGTATATGTAAGGCTAGGTATACCGACAGAACAGCACGCGACGAAACGGCACGCGACAGAATAGCACCGACATAACAGCGCGGCGTCAAAAGGGCACGCGTCAAAACAGCACGCGTCAAAACAGCACAGCGACAAAACAGCACACTGCAAGAGATGAGCACTGTAAAAGTTGGGTGCGGTGGCGTTGCTAGGTAGTATGGCATAGTGCACTCGCTGGAACGGAATCCAAACTCTGCGGCAAGTAAGGAATAGAAAAGCACATTCATTTGAACTTATTTTTACAGGACTTATCTGTGCAGGAACATATCAGTACATGGACATTTAGGCACCCGCATATTCCAGTGGAGGGCGATTTCGGTACAGGAAGAGATTTAGGTGTGCCTGTGATAGGCTGAAGCAACACAACATAGTGAGCCGTTGACATTAATTACAGATTTTACTTGTTCGTATTACTTTCTTTTTCACGCATGGTTATATGTGCAATTATTTCTATGAAGCGACTACTCCAGTAATTGCCTGTTAAAGGTGGTTCCTCGATCCCGTTGTATTGATTGGTTTTTGGTCATGAATTCAGGGATCTATTTTTATGAAGACGGCATCTGTGCCCTTTTCGTGGTAATTTAACGCAGAGCCATGAATCTGCATATTTCGTGAACACTTTTTTCTGTGTTAATTTACTGAGGATTGTTCCTGGATCCTCTATTATTTAATTACTTTTCTTATAAATGTTGTTTGAATTATTAATTTGCTCATTGACGCCATTCTTTTGAAAACTTCGATGTATAGTGACGGTCTTTTTCACTAAAGTGAAGAATGTGAGCTGCCGGGCCACCAATGAGCCACGATCCACAGTAGCTCGTATTCGCGGACGCTGCTTTGACGCGCAATATTGTTGCGGAAATATTTATAACCCACTAAGAGCTCCTCTGTGCTGTTAAACAAATTAAACCCCCGTGTATAAATTAGAGTTAAGTGGTGTAGGACTTCAGTAAGAAGCAAATTATCCGTCAGAATAGTAGCGCTTAAGGATTACACTTCGGCTTTTTCGCTTCCATCATATTCCAGGTGATTTGGGTTGCAGCGGCTCATGATAACCTGAGGCATGCCTATTGCAACGGGCACTTGTTCTTTTTTTACACTTGCGATAAAACAGCCGAAAAAGAAAACAGCAGCAAGAGAAGATCTTCTTGTGGGAGCCGAAAGATCACGGCCGCTGCAAAGCATGCCTCGATACCGGGTTAAGGTCTTTTCTTGCCTTGATGCCGTTTTTTTTTTGTATTCGCAGTGCGGACTCAATAAAAGAAGCACACAAAGCTTTTATTTCTTTCAGCTTTTTTAGGCTTCACAACCAGAACGCTAAATTTGGAATATGGGATGCTCCGCAGTGAGGGACTTCACACTTCTTCGCGTGCATTTAAACGGCGACACTCCGGCGTGTTCGCTCTTCTCCTTCATTTGAAATGCAACCACCATTGCGGGCATCTCACTCGCTTTCTTCGGGTCGGCGGCTCAACGCTATCCGCTCTTTCCAGCCCCTACAGGTGGCGCTGCGGAAAACGGCAATAGGAGAAGCGAGTTTAAAACCGGTAGGCGGAGGGCTAACCCGTTAGGGTAATAAAGGGTAGGTTTAATGAGTAGAATAAGACAGGCAAGTTGGTTGGTGGCAACGGACGTCCCGATACAGATGGAGGGCTTCTAATCATCATCATCATAATCATCATCTTAATCATCATGGCGTACCAGACTGTGATCCGGCCTTCATACCAACATGCGCGCCAGCATCAATAGAGGCCCAAAAGCCCGTAGCTCTACTAGAAACAATTACTTTATTAAAGATAAACGCAGGCATATGTTGCTAAATGCGAGAGAACGTTAAATTTGTTTCAGGGTGCCTGGTGCGGCGTAAAAAGAGCCGCGTTATACGCAATCCGCTGTGCATGGCTCCGGCCGCACGGAAGTGGTTCGCGAACACCCGCCTTATTGCGAAAAAAACTGCTATAGGATGTGCAACGCTAATCTCGTGGGGTGTTTGCAGTGTACGTCATCGCAGTGTACGTTAAACTTGAGGCGTGTTTGTTTTTTTCCTGTGTAACTGCTAAGCAGAAGACCATACGCACGATGTGCGGGCGATATGGTCCCGGCACAAATGGTCCCGGAGCTACTGGCCCCGGAACTGATAGTCCCGGAACAAATGGTGCCGGAAAACATGTCCCAACTTCAAAGTACGAAAAAAAATGTCCCACCACTACTTCACCTATGCATGAGCGCCTGTATAAGGGAAGCAGGGAGGGGGTCAGTTTATTTGTCTTTACATGTTTGTATTTGTGCACAATGTATTTGCATCGGTCCGTACATAATATATGTGCTAAGGCTGAAATTATTTGAAATAAATGCTGCATGCGAATTTGTCGTCGTACGAGTATGTTCTCCCGTGCTTCCATTGCTTGTATCCTTTCGTTTATTAACGCTTGAGAAGCGAATATCACGATTCAGGCTGTGCAGTGAGCGCTTTTACAGGCACAATATTATTTAGGTTACATGATGTATCGAAAATGGGAGTGGGCCGGCACCACTGAATATCAGACAACATAAAGCTGTACTAGCGATCACGCTCGCCGATTTCTCGCTATTTAAAAAAAACGAACTTTACCCGATGAATGGTTTATTGCGTTACCTAAGCTGCGATACTGTGCTCTTCATCTGAAATGCTTCGATATCTGCAGTTAGAATCAAGCGAAGCGGCACTAAGGTTTTGGACCTTGATACTTTTGCAGCTTGCAGCTTCGATACTTTTGATTTTCCCCGAAAATATGACATATAGCTATTATCTATGACGCCTATTATCTTGCTGCAAGGCTTAGAAGACTGCTGGCTAGCATGCTTTGTTCAATTTGCCGGCGTGTTGCGGGAGCCTAACAATTGCTGACGGCAGCAGGTGAGCTCATAAAAACAGGTCACCCACCATAAACAACAAACTCTGTTGTTGGGAACCGCATTTGTGCAGAAACATATGCAGTTCATTCGCTAAAATACATAAACATGTTCGTGTGCATCTTTCTGACGGCTTTACTTTCCCAGAAATTGCGAGAATCAAAGACTGTCACTTGTCATGGTACAATGAAAAGCCAACGATTGATGCAACGATTGATGCAAGAACGGGTGGACCACGAAACAACCCGAACGCGTTTGGCCTGTTTCCAAGTCCCGCTCTCAAAATAAACTGGCTCGTGTTCGAAATTCCTCCACTCAATGCGCATGTTAGCAACTGCCCCCTCTCGTTTCCCCTCGGCCTCCTCCCTCTCCTCAGCGAAAACGAGGGTTGGGTCGGCTTTTGTTGCCGCCAAGACGAACAAAGGGGCAGTGGCTGCTGTGGAACGCAGAGCGTACAATGCGCACGCGGAGACGTACAATGAGTTGCTCCCCTGCTATACACCATTTTCCATAAGCAGCCGGGAAAGGAGGAAAATACTCTCAAACCAGTTCTCTCGGTGGCCGACTAGCGTTGCCTGAGCGCGCTGGGCTGCTAACATCGCTCGGCGTGGTGTGCTCCACTGCGTAGTTCAGGAGTATTTCGCACCGCGTGCTTAGTTTTTGCGGAACTTGCAACTGTTTTAGCCAATGCTGCGATGCCGTTCAAGGCGCAAACGTCGCCTGGTCAGCACTGCGGGGTGGTGGTGGGTTATTGAACAACCAGAGAAAGCGAGAAACAGTCGCTGACAGCACGCATGTGCACGACACTGCCTGGAGAAAATGCAGTGCGGTTGCGGCGTGTTTTTGCGGCATCGCTTCCCAACGCACACAGAGTTGAGATATCGGTGGATTCCGTTGATAAATCGCAACGACTTTGTACCAACGACCAACTCCAGGGTTTGTTGGGTGCACTTGGACGGCAAGCAGACGGATCAAAATCCATTTATCACACGCAAAGCTGCGACAGGGAACGGAACCCCTGAAATGTTAGAAGCAACTTTATCCTTTACAATACAGCATTGATTGGTTGGTTGATTAATTGATTGATTGATTGATTCATTCATTCATTCATTCATTCATTCATTCATTCATTATGGTGTTTAACGCCCCGACGCTTCATGGGTGATGAGGCGCGCAGTAGTGGAGGGCTGCGGGTTAATTTTGACCAGTTGGGGATCTTTCACGAGCGCCGATACAACACAACACTACAATCACTTCTGGTTCCTTGTAGTCAATTTAAAATACCATATATTGTTTGGTCATTACAGCCGATTGGCATTAAACCATCCCCTTTTCATCTAATCTAACCTTTAAAATCACGGCGTTTTGTTTACTTTTTTTCAGGCCAAAGCATTACACTGCCAAACGATTTGAAAGGATAACTTTCTCCATCGCACACTGCTGGTCGATAGCAGGATAAGCAGGCAGCCAAATGTGGAAACGCAGCTCGAGGTACGCGTGAACGCTGCATTTGGAAAATAGCTCAACCTGTTCACAACGCGGTCAAAGGAAAAGCTTTTAATCCTTTTGCGTTGCCACGGAATCTAAAGTATTACAATTACAAAACAGTTACTGCTGGTCGCGTAAAGCATTTGTGGTGAAAGCAGCGGTTTCACAAAGGTGGGCTCCGAGCGACAGGCCACATGCGCTGCGCAGAGTTAGGTCAATCATGATCACGATCATGATCACCCAATATTAACTCGCCCGAACGTCAAACCTTTTGCTCAACCTTCGAATAGTAATTTGACTGGTTGTGCGGTCGCGTTATTTTTCCGCCCGGGTAATTTCGTTTCGTCAGTAACCGTCATAAGTCTAGTTAAGAAAGATTATATTGCATTGCAATGTCAACAGCGTAGCAATCGCCTCGTCGAAAGTCCATCGCGAGCACGGATCACCGTGACCCACATATGCTATGCGCGCTCCGCATTCGACGTCCGCGCTTCCGTAAACATGACTAATCGGTGAACATAACAAGCACGGTGGCATTGAAAACATGTATTTACACCCCGACATCGATTTCTATGTCAGTCGGTGCCACACCGGTACGTTTTCATCGCGGAACTGCGGCGCACCACCGGCACCACGACCGCACTGCTACTGCTGGTGGTCTCAACAGCCGGGGTCGGAATTTCCCGCTCTGGAAGCAAATCAGGACCTAAAATCCGTCCGCAGATGATGAAAACAAAACAGAACACACACACACACAAGCACTGCAACCACTAACTTAACGCCAAACCACTACGGTTCACTCGGTAATGCACGGATTCCGAGCAGACGCACGCAAAGAACGGCGCACTTAAAGGAGCCATGAAGAGAAAACAAAAGTTTGTTTTATTCGAAAGATTAGGTGTTTCATAGTACCCCAAGCGCTTTCCCGGAAGCAAATGATGCTTTATTCACTGATAAATAAGGCAATTTAAGCCAAAATTTTAAATCTCCCGCTAAAATTGAACATTCCGTGACGTGTACAATGGCGTCATAGAGCCGGTCCATGAAACAGATACTTAGTATGTCGACTCCATATAGCACCCACACGCGGGAGTCGATCGAGACGGCGGCCATTTTAAAAATACTAGTAAAACCTAGTGCACCCGCAGCCCTAGTCATGGAATCGCCTGATCCGGAGAACAAAACTCTCGCCGAGGAGCTCGGGCTTGCATTTAACAACCTCACACCACAAAAACGCTCAATTCTTCTAAGTGCACGAGCGGCAAGAGTTGTGGGAAACGCGGTGGACGGGAAAGCGACCATTCCGCGATAGCCACAACAGACGAACGCCCAGCCGTCGGCACCGCTGCCTCGTCAGCCCCGTCGCGACGGACGAATATAGACTGGTACGTATGTGCCGTATTTCGATTACGGTTAATAATAGTTCAATTTCAGTAGCAGTATCACTTATGCCAGTTGGCCGGTGTCGTGTATGGAAAGCCGTTCGCGCGAGCTCTCTGCTTCGACCAGAAAGATACGAGCGTCAATGCGCGGTGTTTACGGCATTTTTTTCCCCAAGGTCAGAGCGATTTGACGAAGTCGGCAACGAGCGCCAGCATGTTCCAGGAGTGAGCTAACGTAAGGGTCCCTGCCGTAACTGAACAAACTGAAGTTTTCAGTGGTTGTAAACTGGAAACGAGCTCGTAACGACAGCAGCAAACCAACACCATTCGAAACTTACGCGACGACTGGCACTATCTCGTCGCTTCTTGCTGTTCCTTACGCTCCCCTCGTTTCTATTTTTACCTTTGCTGGTTGGCGATATGACGGCCAACCTCCTGTGAAGGGATTACGATACGAAGCAAGGTCGCGGCTGTGCGTGCTGGAACGGTTCGTTGGCCCCGAAGAGCCTCGAACCCGAAAATTCGTCTGCGCGACGGCGAGATGTCGAGCTCGGCCGGCGCGCTAGTTTCGTACGCATTGGCGCACACGCTTGCGAGTTCGTTCGGACCTTCAACCGTTTACTCCACCGTTCTTTGTCATAAAAAGAATGTGCAGTATGTTTCACGGGCATTTAGCTCGCTATGCAAGCTGTAAGCCCTGCCTAACATGCGTTTGCTTTTGCCGGCCTCCGCCAATCGCAGAGCTTAGCCCATGTGACGGCATAGGTTCTGTTGCGGGAAATGAGCTGGTGGGTCGCATGACCATTCCCGTTTTTCCTAATTATGTAGCTTATTTGAGCGAAGTTTGCGTTATAAGTGGTGTCGTTATGGTTCTAACGAGGCAATCTTTCGAATGAACCAAACTTGTGTTTTCTCTTCATGGCTCCTTTAACAGCCCAGCGCGGAGGTTTCGGCGGTCGCTTCATAGACGGCGCTAAAATAAAAAGCTCGTATCAAAAAATTGTAAAATGTTTCTGCGGCGCAAAGCAGACATACCAAGACTACCCTGCGGTTTTTATTACCCGTTTTGCTCTGATCGCATTCCGGGCGAACAGTATTTCCTTTGGGTTCGTAGCGCAGGCGTTGACTTTAGACTCGGTCACCGGTTTTAGCGCGTGCTAACGCGGTCCACTTTGGGAGAGATGTGAAAGCCTGCGGACGAAATGATCCGGGCCTACCAGTCTTGGAGAACTGTCAGCGGCAAATTCGGAAATAAATTATTCTTCTTATTATTATTGTTATTAATATTATTATTATTATTATCATAAAAATTGTAGGGCTACCTAAAAAGGAACAAAAGTTTTACCAAATGTCGTCCCTGTCTTTTGCTTCTTTCATTTCAGATATCCCACATGCTGTAATAATTAAAGCCGTAGTATTTTTCCCGAGAAAGAGTAACGAAACGTGAAGAGAACTTCAGAGACAGCAGTTTGCACCCCCTAAAGTGTTTTTATCCATGTTAAAATCAAAATATTTGCCCATTTAGGCGTTCCATAAAATCGTGCCGTTCTGTCGCTGTGCTGTTTTGACGCTGTGCTGTTTTGTCAACGTGCTGTTCCGGCGCGTGCGCTTTTGCCGCCGTGCTGTTTTGTCGCGTGCTGTTTTGTCGGATGCCCTTTTGACGCCGTGCTGTTATGTCGGTGCTCTTCTGTCGCGTGCCCTTTCGTCGTGTGCTGTTTTGACAGCGCCCCGTAAGGCTAACAAGGGCAACTTGCCAAGAACCCCTTATAGAAAGAAGTAAAAGCGAAGAAAGGCGTGCAACCACGATGTAGTACTGAGAAAGCTTGTTGATGTAATGTTTTCCAAAGCCAAAGAAGCGAAAGCGAAGAATGACACGCTAATAAATACAGAAATAACAAAATCTCTTAGTGTCCCTTGGTTTTCACCTTCCAAGACCGCAAGCGAACTTAAAGACCTCAATGAATTTTTTATTCCGCTCTTGTGCAAGCCCTGCTGCTTTCACAGACTTTATTTTCAGTATTTCTGCGCGCTTAAAAAAAGTGCAATCGATATATTATTAATAGTTACCCAAACTTCTACTCCAACTTGCTTACAATTTCACGGGGACATCATAGTGCAGGGTATAGTTTTCTCTACAATATTTGGCCCCACAGCGAGGTGGGCGAGGAGGTGGTGGTTGACGGACACTCCATCCTCAACCTGGCCAGCCACGACTACTTGGGCATGGCTGAGCTCCAAGGTGCTGAAAAGGCAGCAATCCGAGGCCACCGACGATACGCTGTCGGATCGTGCGGCCCTCGCCAATTCTTCGGCACTGTCGGTGAGTCAATCGCCATGAAATTGAGCGTCGGGACAACGTGTGGTCGTTCAGTTAACCAAACAGCCCTCCAATGAGTCAGTCATCGGCCTTAAATCGAAAGAAGTAACATGATGAGAGGACTGTTAACTCGATATCTATTTCGGGCTACAAATTTCTGGTTGAGGAATTCTCGTTGAAAGCTAAGGTTTGACGAAATCTCGTCTGGTCGGGTAAAAGATTCATATTTGAAGAAACTGGTGATCACCGAACGACCAAAGGTTTATTTACGAAGGTGAAAAGACGTTTCGGCTTCCATGCGAAAACCTTCTTAACTGAGCGGCTTTCACTGGGCCGCTCAGTGAACAAGGCTTCCGTATGGAAACCGAAACGTCTTTTTTACCTTTTTAAATAAACCTTTGGTTGCGATCGCCAGTTTACTCAGCTATGAAGAATTCTTGTTGTTAGTTTACTAGTGTTTTGCGATCTCAGTGTTTATTTAAAGATGTTTGGGCATGAGCCACAAATTTTCCTAAAGCCCAGTTCATTACCCGCTAAAAGATAATAACGGGATATCTATTTCCGGTTACGACACTGTAGTTACAGAATTAGTATCGTTAGTTTTGTAATGGTTTGCGACTGAGGGTACTTTAAAAGGTGTTATGGCGTGAGCCACAAATTTTATTCCAGCCTAGGCCATTGCCCACATAGAGATAGTAGAGCTTGGGCTAATGCCTTTACAAATACCAAATATATATTCAGTTGTTTTTATTGCATCCAATGATTTATTTAACAAATTTTAGGACCCTAAAACGTGATTGCTAGACCTTGTGATGAAACCTAAAACCCACGGAATAAGCGGTGGAATCACCACCACTCTCTCTTAACAAGGTTACCGAACTTTTAAGAAATACAGGAGGCGGAAAATTGATTAACAATTCTTTGTAGACTTTCCTTCAACTACAATCCGCAAATTCAAAAAACACAGGCTGGAGGAACAGAGACCAAGGGTGTATGGGAAAAAACACCGAAAACGGAGCGCTTGCTTCCTGCCTGGCTGCAGGCGTGGTCTGCGATCGTAGAGGGAAAGAATGTCCATTGCAAAAGCGTACTACATCCACGCTGAAAAATTGAAATCCCTTTATGAACACAATCTCTCGCTAAGTGACGGTACAATATGCAGGTTTTTGTTACGAATGAGTGGCTGGCACTTCGTAAACGCGCCAGTTCTTTGAGTGGCAGCGAAATTGTTAGGCAATGTGGCCACAAGTGTCTATACACTGGGGCTTACGCAGCGCTTAGAGAAACATGTAATCGAAACATAATGCAGTGCATTTGGTTCAACGTAACATTGATTAAAAATCAAAAAAAAACTTCTTTAAAACCCCAGAAGTCGAAACAAGCATTGCACCATGCACAAGCATGGTACAAGAAGGCACAAAGTTAAAAATTCAAAAACACCGCAGTAACGACTGGAATACAGGCCGATCACACACGAGTATGCTCTTGTTTCGCAGTTTATGTAACCAACAAGCCCACATTGATGCATTCATAAGCAAGGTCTATTGTATACGCACCTTGGTATGCGCCATATTATGCTTGCATGCGGATGGTATGCACCAGCAAACATACCATGAATCAGCAGGTACCACCGCACCAGAGGAGGTACTCGTACCATAAAGCATCATTGGGAGCAGATAGGTATTTTCATTTCAAAGTTTACGCCACCGGCCCCGACCACCAACAGCACAGCTCCATATATGCTAGTACACGGTGATATTGCTAAGACTACTGATTTGTATGACTACTTGCTTTGCTTGACCATTCTCTCTCGCATTTGTGTACTCGAAAGCTTTCCTGAGGAAAGTTCAGCTGCCATTTCTATCCTTCAATTCCTCGTCATTGTAAAGCTTGAAGTGGAACTTCACTTAAAGTGGAACTTACACTCTAGAACCAAACGATGGTGTCACTGTGCGCATGGGTGACGCTACAGGCGTCCACCTGCAGTTGGAAAGGCGGCTTGCAGAGTTCATGGGCGTGGAAGAGGCGTGCCTTTACTCGTTCACGGGAGTGGAAGAGGCGTGCCTTTACTCGTTCGGGTTCTCCACCATCCCGAGTGTCATCCCTTCCTACGCTAAGCCGGGCGACATCTGCTTTGCGTGAGTGCCGTACTCTTTTGCATTAGTACTGGCGCCCAAGTTGTCTTTGCGCGCTCTCCGTTCACTGGGGTACTAGAGCTACATTTAAAGATAATGTTTCGGTTAAAGTTTACAGCAATTTTAAAATTGTTTGAAAGTAGTTCACTAATATCGCCTTAAAGAATTTAAGTTCGCTGCTCCCATTGAGGTCATCGCTTATAACACCTGTAACACATATAAGTAGTCGTGTCTCTGAATTCTGTTGGCCGTTAAACCCTTTAGCAATTTGTTGATTCCGGCGTTTCACGAAACTCAGTATAACAGTATGAAGAAAAGAAATCACGGGCACCGGCAGTATCGAACCTATGTCTGGTAGATCATAGAGCCAGTCGTCTTACCCTTTCCGCTAATACCGTCAGTTGGTACGCGAGAGTCAAAACGGCTTAGTAACTCGGTTGTTGCTGTGGGGAGACGAATCACGCTATCTGCTCGAGACAGAACACGGGATAGGGTCACGTCGCATTTACCGACGCCTAGTTTAAGTGTGCTCGTTCCGTTCTTTCATTCTTCTTCTTCGATTTGCTTTTTCTACGCCGTTAATACATCATGGACTAAAGGTCATTACAGCTGCGAAACGAAGCAATTTGGCTGCAATCGGGCACCTAAACCGTCGTTATTGTCATGAAGGTTGCGTACAGCTTAGCAACCCTCAAGCGTACCGTATCAGCGTGAGCTTCCTTTTTCCAAGAGCTCAGAAGAATATTTGCAAAACTAAAGGCAAAATCCGGTTTGCCACGCTACTATGTAGTGCCTTTTCACTGAAACAGTTCAATATTATGTAATTATGCGCGGCGGCACGTACATTATAATTGATTCAGTCTTAAAATTATCCCCTGCTACTTGCCACTGCTGCCACGTTTTCAACCCAAGTGAAGTCTTTTGTGCTCATCGCTATTGTCTAAGGCTTTTTTGCGTTATCGTAGGGAACAAATGTCACTAGGCCAGTGTTGTGCTGACGTTTGTAGCTCTGGTGTCATTTTTGTAAACTGGCATTGTGTTAGGGCACTGCCACAGATTCTGGTTACTCCCTTGCAGAGCTAAAATAACAACATGATGGAGGAAGCATAGAATTAAGTCATCACACAAATTAAATAGGCGTAATCTTGTTTGCAATTGATGACACTTTACCTATACGTGCCTTTCTTTGACTAAAATTACAATGCAGCTTTTGAAATAGCACGTTAAGACTTAGCGTCCTGTGTGACTAGTGCCTGTGAAGAGCCATTTTCAGGTTTTCAGGCCGCTTGGAGGCCCTAATACATTCATAAGTATTGTCGTCGTATGCATTAATTGAAAACCGGCAGCCCAAAATACACAATCCTATACAAATGAAACGCATACAGGGCAATATGAACCAGAATATAGAGATAGTGCGAATTCCTTTCCTACAGGTTAAAAAGACACCGGGCTTAGTTAAAAAAACAAAGTTGGTAAAATTTGCCTTCTAAATATACCACAAGAGCGACATTATTACACTTCTAAGAACAGTATTTTTCATTTTTGCTTGTTTTGCTTCGTATTTTTGTGTCATTTGTCCGTGACTGTCCACGACCGCCTGGAATGTCCGGGTGCTTTCACTGCACGTTGGTGTCATAGCGGCCCCTGAGCAGTTGTTACTGTAGTTAAGCATTGAAGGGGCCCTGTTTTCCTGGCTCCCACTTCAGGGACGAAGACGTCAACTACGCCATCCATATGGGGCTACTGGCATCGGGAAGCAAAATCTACTACTTCCGTCACAATGATGTCCAAGACCTCGAGCGTTTACTGCTGGAGCAGCAAGCCCGCGACATCGCCGATCCCAAGAAGTGAGCACGCGAACAGATTAACGGGTAGTCCCTCTTGTAAGGAACCTTTCGGAATTTGAAATCATCCTGTTGTTTCTGCAGTTCTACTAAATCAGGACTCGAAGGAAGGGCTTTGATAGGGAAGGCGTGAACTCTGTCCGAAGATTTTGTTTTGAAATTATTGCTTTTCCGTTCGGTAACTAACAAAGAACCTGGTCGCAAAGTTTTCTTCCGCTCTGGGCCAAAGAACCGCATGAATTACTGCTCCTGTACAAATAAGGATTTTCGATTTCGCTGAACAGATTTTTTTTGTTGAACAGCTTCGGGTGGAAGCTTAAATTGATTAGGTTGTGTCTGCGTGTTTATTTCAGTTTTTCCTTTCGGTTTGTGAGCCTATCCATCCTCTATAATTAGATTATTTAGCGTTTAGAAATACCTGAATCCCTTAATTCCGCAATTTTTGCGGATGCAAGATATTACATTTGTATGGTACGGACAGAATTGGCTGGCGTACAGTCACTGTATACGAGATAACTACAACGGCTCGCTACAGATGCAGCTGGACTATAAAAAATGTTTACACATTAGGAACATTTCAATATCGGTTGCACAACCCGCCGCGGTGGCTCAGTCGCTAAGGCGTTGCGCTGCTGAGCACGAGGTCGCGGGTTCGATTCCCGACCGCGGCGGCCGCTTTTCTGGTGGAGGCGAAAAGCAAAAACGCCCGTGTGTACGAGATTTACGATACGAGATTTTGTGTACGAAAGATCCCCAGGCGGTCGAAATTATTCCCGAGCCCTCCATCGGCGCGCCTCATCGCCTGCGTTGCGTCGGCGCGTTAAACCGTACAATCAGATCAGATCAATATCGCTTGTACAGGGCTGCCATAACGAACCGCTTCCTGGTCGTGGAGGGCATCTACGCCAGCCGAGGCGACATCTGTCCACTTCCCGAGCTGGTGAACCTACGCAGGAAGTTCCAGCTGCGCCTCTTCATCGACGAGACTTGCTCCTTTGCTGTGTTGGGCCACACGGGCCGCGGCGTACGCGAGCACTTCAACGTGCCTGTAAGTATCGCTTAGGGATGGCCATGTGCAGTCTGGGCAGTATGTGCCGTCTGTCAAAGTAGTCTAGCCGCGTAAAAATATCTTGGTCCCGAATAGTTCTAAGCAACAGTTTAACATTCAAGCGTGGCCGAATTATTTTTTTACAACAAGGTCTGTCCGAAATGATGTCAGGCACTGTCAAATAGACACGAAAGAGTTCTGTACCGAATTTATAGCAGTGGTGGCCGTGCGCACTCGAATTGCGCAGGGGCGCACGTTGGTGATTATCTGCATCCACGTCCGCCCTGATACTGGGCGGCAGTGCAGAGTCAGCTCTGAGTGGATGAGCAGAATTAGGACCTTGTCTCCAAATGAAGAAATGGTAATAGGTGGAGACTTCAATGCTGCGAGCACCACCTGGGGGCATAAGAACACTACGGTTCGCGGCCAGAACTTTGAAGACGAAGCAAATGCAGCCGACCTTTACCTCATTAACGACTTGGACTACCCAACCCGCATCGCCTTTCACTCAAAGCAAAGAAACACTACCCCTGCCCTAACGTGTGTGACTGAAAATACGATTTGCCAGTGGCGCTGCAATAGCGATCTCTGGAGCAGCGATCACTACCCAATTTGGCTAGAACTTCGTTGCCTCGTTCAAGAGAAACGCCGACAAGTGAGTTGCATAGACTGGAATACGTTCCGTGAGCTTGTCGAGGAGGCTCGCGAGAGCTCCCTCGTCACTCGAATCCTCGACGCAGCAAAGGCGGAAGCGACTACGGTCACTGTGGACGTGAAGACCCCCTCGTCAGACAAGCCCTTACTCAACTTATGGGCAATGCGAGAGCAACTTCAAGTCAATGACCATCAAGGGGGCAAGGCATACAAAGACCTCCTCCGCATAAAACACAAAACAGCCCAAATTAGAAGGCACACGAAACAGTTAACTCGGCAACGGTGGGAGGAGCACTGTGTGTCCTTCGGAAAGGACACGGGACTCCACAGACTCTGGAGTACATTTCACGCCCTCAGTGACAAACGTAAAACGCAAGGTGTCGTCGAAACAGTGCTCCTCACTCAAGGGATCTCCCAGAATGAGTTTGAAAAACAGGCAGCGAACGTATTTTTCCCGCAGCCCGTACAACCTCCATCACCCGATATATACGAGAATGAGCCAGTCGATGAAACGAACGAGTTGGAAACGCCCTTCACCCTCGCCGAACTTTACACCACCCTAGAACGGGTGCGGAACAAAGTGCCTCAGGTAAAGGCGGGGTCACATGAACAATGCTCCGTAACCTACCCGCAGCTCAAAAAGAAACCCTACTTGACGACATCAATGCAACTTGGATTAGCGGTGATCTGCCCCCTTCAATGAAACACGCCGTAGTGGCGCCAATACCGAAGTAGGGTAAGCGTCCCACCGAGACTCCTAATCTACGTCCGATTTCCTTGACTTCCACACTGTGCAAACTCATAGAACGAATGTGCACAAACAGGCTCAATCGCTACCTAGAAGAAGTGTCAGAATACTTTCACCCAAATCATACTGGATTCCGCCCAAATCTTTGCGCTCATGATAGCCTCTTTCTTCTAAGGAGAATCCTGAGCTCTCGCCGGTTTTCCCAGCCGGGCATTCTCGTTGCGGTGGACCTCAAGAAAGCGTTTGATTCCGTGACTCACCAGGCCCTTCTACGGGAACTTCATGAGGCGTATCCGGGCAAGAGGATGTTAAATTTCATCAGAAGCTTCCTTGCAAATCGACTCTTTTAGATTCACTCTGGGCATACAGAACCAACCAGCTTCACGAACTGCGTTGGGTTTCCACAGGGGTCGATTCTCTCGCCCTTGCGCTTCAATGTGGTTATGCGTGGGCTCACCCAAGAACTCTCTAATATTCCAGGTGTGCATTTTACTCTGTACGCAGATGATATTACCATCTGGGCGGAAGCCCCTGACCCAAAAAAGACGGCGTTGGCTGTGGCCGCACTGCAGGAGGCACTCTGCGCCCTGGAGCGATACCTCGAGCATAGCGGCATGCAGCTGTCAGTCGAGAAGACACAGTATATCCTGATCGGAGGCACTTCGGAAGAACGAGCCAAGGTATCCCTTTCGCTAGAGGGGAGACCACTCAAGCGACCAGACGCAGGCTGGATCAGGATCCTCGGTATACCCATCGCAGAGCGGGGAGGTTCAACCGAATGGTTAAGACAACTGGCGCCTACATGGAAAAAACTCCTCAACCTGATCAAAGGAATCGCAAGCAAATTTGGAGGAGCCACTTCGGAGATAGCCCGGACTCTAGTTCAGGCGGTGCTCGTCTCACGCGCCACTTATGGAGCTCTGTGCTACCGCCGGGCGAAAGCACAAAGTGAAAAAGCTCGAAACGGTGTATAGAGCTGCTCTGCGAGTAGTGACTGGCCTGCACCGCACACACGCATCGACGAACTGTACCTATATGCGCGACTCTCACCTTTGGGGGAGCTAATAAACGATCGACGGAAAGGTGCGGCTGACCGCCGTCACAACACTCTCCAAGGACAGCGGCTCCTACTACATGAAGACCTTCGTATGCAAGCCGTACTAGATGCTCCACCCCACATTCCGCCGTGGCAAGACATCCAAATAACAGATCTCAAGCCACTATCACGCAAGACAAACGTACAGAAGTACGCCCAGCAGCGAAAAACAATAGCCCAGGCCCTTAACGCACATAAACCTGACCCGGAGGAGCTACGCATCCATACAGACTGCTCATGGGACCCCGAGGCCTGAATCGCAGCTATGGCAGCGAGAAGAGAGGACGGTGCCCACCGCTCAGAAAGGTTTCTTCCAGAAAAGACCCCCTCAACCACAGAACTCGAACTCCGAGCCATTCACCCTAGCCTCCTCCAGGTGCTTGAATTCTTGTCTACAGATGGCACCAAGCAAGTACGACGGATCAGGGTTTTAACGGACAGTGCTACAGCACTCAAAAACCTGGTTGGACCCCCGCGAGTGACCTCCACGGAATATGCCATAAAGCAGAATTGCCGCGAACTACAACGGAACAGCAATATTGAATTTGATGTCAAGGTCCACTGGGTACCCGGACACTCTGGCAACACAGGCAATGAGACTGTGCACAAGCTGGCCAGTGAGGCTCGCTCTCCCCACCACTCGCAGCTTGAGATCACTCCTCTCAAAGGCCTGAGTCATAGCCCTGAAGAGAAGCGAAGAAGGAACAACCTTGAAAGGTCTAAAGAGCTCCTGACCCACGTACCACCCCTCGAGGATCCCCTACCTAACGGTCTTCCCCAGGGCGCCCTAGTGTTCGTGGTGAAAGCACGAAGTGGTTTTGCCATCACGGAGGACGTGGTGGCAAGGTGGAACCACGCACAGAAGTACTCCAAGCAGCCGAACCCGCCACCTTTCTCGCCGCCCCAGTGTAGTGTGTGCTTGGCCGCCCAGCCGGCCAACATGCGTCACCTGGTGTGGGACTGTGAAGGACTGAAGGACGCACGTGACAAACATCACCCGTCATCCGTATCTACATACGACGGCTGGATGCGGCCAACACACGACCACAAGAGAATTCTACTCTCACTGTGGACATTTGCGTGTGAAGCCTCCATAGTGCGACGCACGTAACCCCCTTCCCTTTTCCCCCTCCCACCGCAACAGGCCTAGTGCCGTCCTATTCATAATAAATTTTTCAACAACAATTACAACAAGAAAGGTTGTTTCGCCAGCATATTGGCATTAAAGTCCTTAGTATCACTCGAAAGTAATATTGTATTTTGAATGGTTTGTGTCTATAAAATTTTGAGAAATAACATGTACAAACATTTGGACGTAAGAAAACTTTTTGTTGCCGTCAGGCCTATATCTTATCTGTAATGCAAGCAGATGCGAGTGAACCCATTCCTAAAAGATATGCTTTTGTATTCTAAACATTGTAAATAAGCTGTACTTATAAAATAGCTATTGTGTTTCTGCCAGAACAGTTCGCTTAGTTTTCGTGTCAGAAATCCCTCTAAACGAGTGTTTTACATGTCTTCCTTAATTCTTTCGCGTTTTTTATATTAATAAGGTGTGTTTTCTTTGTGTACTGAAAGAGCATATTTTATGCTCCGTTTCGGGCACCTGAATGTGAAGTATAACGTTTCATGGCAAATTTGGGCTAAAGTACGAAAGAAAAAATATATATTTATGCGCCCACATGATGAATGTGGCTCCATAGTCGTGCATATATGAAAGACGTATTTTAATTCACAATTATGCCTCTCTTGAATATAACTATTGAATTCAGAAACTGGTAAAACACAGGTTTGGGATGTTCATTTAAGGCTTGCACCACACAATACCAATCATAAAAGCCATTTCTGACCGTTTTAGGTATTTTTCCTGTCTGCATTGACAAGACTGTTTAATGCATTTTTAATATTGTTTCCTTCGCTAATTCTAGGTCATTAGGACACGGCTTCGGCCACAACAAAATTAAAAGCGTGATTTTATCGTGCCAGACATTGCGATTGTTATGTGCAAGACCATGGGTCCTGGACGGCAACAGAACAGATTATAATTCTCCTGCTTGCGCAATACGCCGCTGTTAGCACAAAAGCTTCGGTGGCACTGTGATACCCACATGTAGTCGTTCAAAGTTATGCTTGCCCCACACTGCAGTGAATGTACAACTCCAATGCCATTTTAAGTTTACTCTTTATCTTTTTTATCTATCTCCATATCTATCGATTCAGCAATTCTCTATATCTCACTTTGTGAATTCATTACTCGCAGTCTGAGTATCTACTCTTTACCTCTCCCTTTCTCCATTTATTATCTGATGAAACTTAGGCGTAATATGCTTTTACATCCTAGCATTGTTCGTGTGCTGCTGAAACAGCTGCTTTTGTGTTGTACCTTGCGCCTTTTTCTCAACGGCAGAGCAACGAGATCGACCCTTATGTGCGCCACCTTGGAGCATGGGGTTGGCGCCTTTGGTGGCTTCTTCTGTGGCACCCGCGTCGTGGTGCACGACCAGGTGAGTGGCAGCGTGAACAGTTGAGGAAAGGAAGCTGCCTCTTTCCTTTTGTCCTGCCTTTATATTCAAAAAGGCACTGCCAAAGCCTAAAGGTAATAACCCTTTTAGTCACCGTGTCTCCATATGAAACGCGACTTTCTTCGTCGTTTTCCTCGTGAAAACGAAAAGAGTTCATGCTGCAGAGCGGTGCGGCTGATGTTCGAAAACTAAGGGAAGTGAAAGGTAGCACCATGTTATCTGGCGTGGGGGAACCGCACTCATAAACATCGTTTGAAAATGGACGCCACAAGTTTTCTGGGAGCTCCGGGTGTTGCCGTCTTAAGTTCTCTTTTACTGGGCGCGTCGTCGGTCGTATAATCATTTTCAAAGAGTAAAAACACCTCTTTTCATACGCAGAAATTATTATTAACCTCCTTGTATGTACACGGCCTCAGGATATTTATTTTTATAGGAAATACAGGGTTACGTAATGGTGTCTCCGTATGAGGGCGCGACGCTATTTCGCGTAATAAGTATACCAGAGAGATCTGACTTTTTTTTCTTACTTCTAGACACTTGACACTGCTAAACCCTCCAAGTATAGAATTTTTCTGCAGTGGATATAATAATTTGTGACTGAAAGAGATGAGTTAGGTAGGTACATCGTGTTATGCATTGCTTCTCAGATCCAGAAGAATCATTCTAAACCTGTTCAGTTTTTCGCCGTCCGTAGTGGGCACAGATGACCAATTCCACTCATCACCTATTGTAGACAACGTTTGAAGGGTTAACGGAACGCCGATTACTTTATAACGTCTGGGTCCCTTTCTTTATAGGCCCTTTTAATTGGCGAGTGGTTCAGTAAATGCTTGAGTGTAAACGCGGGATTGTTTACGCAGAATTTTTTTAGTGCGCGAGCATTGCGAGGGTTGACTTCGAGAAATCTGTGCAAGTACTCTGAAACCTCGCACAGTGTGGCCCCCACAGAGTTAACCCTACCCAGGGAGAGTTTTCCGTACAATCCCTCATAAACAGCTACTCAGTTCACTTCATTCATTCAGTAAACAATTGGAATAAATCAATCAGCAAATAAATTACGGCCCGAGCATGAGGTTTGCCAACAAGTATCTCTTGCGTACTTTGAACCTGAACGCACTCTGAAGTCTAGCTCATGTTACACATCACGTACAGCCCTAAAAGCCTGGGCTGCATTGTACAAACGGTTTTAAAAGAGGAGTCCATGCTGCGTCTAAAGCGCACATTAATACACCAAGCACGAATCATTTGTACCTGCTTAATGATGGAAACAGATCAAATCATGCTCTGTTCCGCCTCTAGAACGAACCTTCATGAGATGGCCCCACAACCTTTTGCTTACTGTGTGCAGTCGAAAGAACACTTCACAGCACCATACTTTTAGTAAACTTGTTGAGCTTGGGACTTTAAAAACGGTCGCTGATCTTGGTTTAAGTGTTAGACATCACTACTTGCCCAGGTCGTGTGCGACCTACTTTACCTCATTGCCTACTTAGCCTAATGACGGTTTTGATTTTGGGCGCGCTTGAAAGCATTCGCAACGTTTATGCGCTACGACCATACTATACAAACGTTGTGTTTTGATTGATTACGACCTTTTACCCTTTCCTAGGCACTATTTTTTGCTATGCCTGGTAAGAATAAAACCTGCGCTACGATTGATATCACACCCATAACGTTCGTTGTATATGCATTACTCCCATTTAATTAGGCATACCTAAAAATTACACCACCTTCCCGTAGGGGAACCCCTGAGTAGTATACGAAGCAGACATGGGGTCGAGTGAAGTTCCCATTAGTTTTCATTTCGTCGTTTCCAGTTGACGTGCCATCGTGGTGCCTTCGTTGTATCAGTAGCTTTTTGACGTACGTAGTTTGAATGAGTGAAGGCCATAAGGCGCGTTCGTAGCACATGCTCCCGTCTCTCGGTTTGTTAGCGCAGTGGGAAGAGCGCCACGTACGTCCCGTTGCGGCCACAGAGTCGTGGGATCGAAACCGGCGCCGCCTAACTGTTCTTTTTATAGCGGACTGCGCTGACGTCAGCCCAAACGCTGACGGGAGTCAAAAGACGCGCATGCGCAGTAGAGTGCGGATGGCGGACAAGGGAGGGAGGAACACAGCCCCGAGCATGACATGCTCCTCATCTAATAAGTTGTTGTCAACAGCATGCAGCAAGTCGTTGTGCAGTCCTACTTGCAGTAGTACACTGACGTATGTGCAGCGGCGTAAACCTCTACTTCTGGTGGGGTGGGGCGTCGCACTGCGCGTGCAGCACCTTTCTTGCCTGGGCTACTTCTCGGCATCACACTGCCCGCCAGAACAGGCATCCGTCTCCCTGCAGGCCATCGACTACCTGTCCTCTCACCCTGGTAATTACAGCAATTGTTGCTCACCTAGCGCTGGAAGAATTTTACAGAAATGGGACCCTTTTGTGCGCAAACTGCACAACCTTTGAATATGCATGCACTGATTCGTCTTTGAAGTATTTCTGCAAATCCTGCGGGTTGAATTTTCTAAGCCAACTGCTTGGGGTAATTGCCGCGTCGTAGCTGTAGCGTTGCACATAGGAGGGTTGCATGAGGAGACAGGAAGCATGGGTAAAGGGTAGTTATGGGTCATACCAAACAATTTCTTTTGAAACAGGAGACTTTGCAACAGGCAAATGACTTTTTATTAAGCGAGCACAGTTGTGATTCATCGTAAAGGCCCGTTGGGGTTTGCCACAAACACAGAACACAGATTTGTTTGGACTGTTCATTTGATGGAATAGTTAGTTTAAAGGTAGGAGAAGGTACAATGTGATAAAACAAACAAAGATAAGACTTAAACTTGCTTTTGCACACGCGTATAAAAATTACACATACAACGAAGCGAATACTGAGGTTATTTCGTATAACGTGAGGCTCCCGTGTATACTCAAGTTTTTCGAAGAACAGTATGCTGCACTACTGGAGTAGATACAGATTTTTTTGAAGCTGTCGAATTTTTTCCTGTCAGTGCTCTACTGCAGTGAAAATTCCTTTTTTTGTCTGTGGGTGTAGCGTTAAATCCCGGGTTCCTGTGTAATTTGAAATTGTAATGTGTTTTGCCAGCTTGTATGCTCCTGTGAACTTCATTAGGTGAGCTCTAAATTGCTACTTTACACATTCTTAAAGTTCCTGTCCTTATGCCTGAATAGAATTAAAGGTGAAGCTTAAAGAACTCCCTTACAACATGATGCTAGATTTCGCTACTTTTCTCTTGAAGTGCAGTCGACATCGCGTTAGTGGATTAAGCGGTATGAAAATTCTCCCATCCCAGCCATGTTTCGTATTTTCGTTATTCTAACCAAGCCGCCTTCTTCCAAACATTTGTCGCTCAAAATACAGGTGCGCCATTAGTTTATAACCGTATCGTAATAAAGGTGTCGATTTCCCAAAGCATTTTGCTTGCTATGGTAGTAAAAATATTTAAAATTAAGGTGCACCTACAGACGAGAAAATGCAATAAACCTTCGCTATAACGCGGTCATTCAGGCAGCAAGCTGACTTTTTTATAAACGGTATTTTGTTTAAAGCGATGATGATTTTCTGTTCCTGCACTCCCATAAGGTCCGTGAAAAACGTAGAGTTAAGCGAAAACGCGTACCGCGATTTTGTTGCAACGAAGTATTTCTGTGGGGTACTCTCTCCGGTTTGGGATAGTTGATCTGAAGCAGATTTTTTCGGCGTCGCCACTCTTGTAGAACACTCAGGTGTGGTACCTTGCTTCGGTACTAAACACACTGCGCACCTTTTGTCCTTTTTCTTCACAGAGCTACTGACTCCTCCTTGATCTAAGACAAACCCTGCGTCAGGATGCACGAACAGCTTCAAAGGTAAGTGGTTGATGGTCTTTGCGCAGTTGGCATTAGATTTGCTCTTACACTTCACGAAGCCCTTGGGTGCACTCTACAACTTAGTACATGGCCCCGCCACAGCATGCTCAAAGCTGCAACCGCGCTTCCGCGGAATTTCCCCAGGGAAGCGCTGCTTATAGCTACTTTTTTGCGTATTTCTCGGGTCAGGAAGCGAACGTCAAATAGAGTAGCGTCATTTGACTCAGATACAGGCAAGGTAATAAGCTTCATCCACGGAGACAAAGGAACGTCCCGGTACATATCCTAATTTCACGCGCTGAGCATCAAGTAAAAAAAATGACTCGTACCTCACGCTTATATGTTTCATCACGTTGAGTATTATTTCGAGTAGATTAATTGTCAGTAAATAATTTTAAATTTCCGGTATTAGTGAGCCTCAGATAATGAAGGCTTCTCAAATATTTGCCGATGTGCAACACGCGTCGGCTATGTCTGAAATCACACCACCCTCTCTACGTAGAGGTTCCAACCGCTTGTGTTGTCAAGTTTTCTCTGGCTACTTGATACGGCGGCGCATTGTCCGGACAAGTGTCTGTTCGTTAGATTCCACATTACTTCTCTTCTGTCGTCGTGATGGGCAGGCCGCAACACGTGCGGACTTAAGCTTTTGATGGTCACTCAATTTACAGGCTAGAGTAGCCAATAAACTTTATCCTAGGTTTTTGCTTGTTTCTTAGCAGTGACATTGCCTTCATTGCCAAGCGAAGGCCAATGCATAGTGGGATCTCTTAACAATAGACTCGCACAGCAGGGAAAGCAGTTTGTTTCATGACACGTTGTCATGACCAAACTTTTCAGTCTAAGAGCCTAGACGTCCGGTTCTTTTTCTTGAAATGTCGATTCCGAATCTCGGAAGCCTCGTGACCGAAAGAATCTTAAGCCAGCATATAAGGGGAACGGCTTGCTCGTTTGCCATGCGACTTCAGGCCATGGTGGGCATGCGCAGACTTTCTGACCTGGTGCAAATGAAAATGTACCTTCTTCTTTCTTATATCTACGGTTCATTCTTTCCTTTTTTCTCCAGCCTCGTTCAGCTGTCTGCGCTCACCACTGGTGACGGTGTGCGGCTGATCACTCTCATGCCTATTATTACATTAAAAGATTGAACCTCTCTATTATAATTTTTATTACAAGGAAACAGAAATGTTAGTTCGCTACAACTAAATTACTTTTAGCAAGAACTATGTGCACGCGTAGTATTCTTTGTTTTACTGTAAAAAGTGACATCAGCCGATAATTCTATTTTAAATGAGAGTGATAAAGGTCTATTTCCAAACACATGCAATTCACAAAGGCGTTTATGGGCAGGACGTACGACTCTTGGATGAGGCGAGACTCTTGCGGGGAAAAAATGCACAAAAGAGATGAAATTTAATCAGCAATTTTCAATCACGATCTACAATTACATCTCACCAATATTTATAGTGAGAGACATTCTTTGTTTAAGTGAAAGACGAAGCTAGGAATCAGCTGGTTCCTGGTGCTGTCACCTGGGGCCCGCCCTAAATTCACTCCTGGGAAATCTTTCACAGTGAGATTTGACTGCGCATGGTCACAAAGAGTTACAGGAACGCGCTTCTACTGTATTAATTAAAATTAAAAAGAGTGGTTGCACTGTAGGTTTCTCCCGCAACACGCAGTCGCAGACGCACATGCGAGTGCTTTTCTGATCAAAAGCGCACATTCCAGTTCTTGTCAAGTAAAAACCATCGAGAGTGCCTAGACCAATTAAACTCTGCGAATAGGTAGGTCCTCCGCCACACCCGCAAGCTTAAAAAAAGCCAAACCCAACTTCCAAAAACAATTCGCATCTAGTAAACCTGTCCTTAAACAATCTTGTGCATACGGCGGCGCTAATCAAGCGAAAACCAAAATAACGTTGTACTGCATCTCAGTGTAGAGCCAATCAGCCGGGCCATTTTAGAAGTTACAAAAAGTGTGCTTATGTTGAAAGCGTGCATCTGTACAGTGCAATGTTTCAGATTTTTGTGCTTTTGACAATATAACACGACGAACAAGCGCAACTTGAAAGACATGCATGTTTTTGCCAATTTTTTTCACACACCTTTTACATGTGTCCAAAAATGCCTGAAAGAAACAACTAAACAGATGCATCTCATTTATTTTATTCCTGATATGCACCTTTTGCCCATCGGGCATGTTATTATGTGTCTGTCAACAATGCAGCAGTGTTTCGGTAATTCTTAGTCCAGTAGCCCTCATGATCATTTTGAGAACGCTCTGTTTCTAAATCCTTTGTATTCAATACGTTGCAGGTTCTTCCATTTCAATTCCAATTTATTGCGTACACAAATACATAGCTTTAGTTATGTCCAAGAGGCGTGGTAAAAGGATACTGGTACGTCTTCCGACGTGGCTTCCGCCCCGGCAGTACAGATCGGAAAGCAGAGCTTCCTGACTTAAATCCGGCAGTAATACAGCTGTAGAACATTTGCAGTGCTAACCAAGGCAATAGCTAGATCATATTAAACTTGCAAAAACGAATGCACATAAAGGAATTGACAGAATGGCAAGCTTCAAAATGCCAGGCCAATGAACATACGAGTATACTGAGTGCTGCAGAATGCACCAGTAGCTGCAACGAACGAGCGTAGAAAGAATGTCTCTGAAGAATAAACAAACCACAAACCTTCTGGTTTCAAAAATCTGTGATGTCAAATATTATTTCGGGTGAGCTCATAACCCTAATTGTCATTGAATTCAAACAAGTTACAAAGTTACACGTTTAGGTATTTGCATAAGCACACTAATCACTAGAGATTTTTTGTTTACGTTTGGGAGGTGCCATTTACAATACCATTGACCTGATTAAAAAATTTAAACTATACAGCGTTGCTGCTTCGCGATAGTATAAAAATAAATCAATTTCTATATACCGACCCGCATTATAGCCTAATATGCAGCATTTTCTTGGACGCTTTGTGTTTCAGCTACGCTTGTGGCAGTGTCACAGTTTTTGTTTTAGAACTGGCATTTCGGATGCGTCACAATGGTTAAATTGACTGCTAATTAAAACGGATATTGAGAATTTTAAATAACGCGCCTTAGCACTGTTTCCTTGAGCCGTATACTTAAGATAGCTCTTGGTGATTCCTGTCAACCATAGCGGTGCTGCAATGCGGCTCAAAAATTTACCTAATTTTTTCCTGCAAAGTTCAGGAATTTCTAAAATTTCTATCAAATCAAAATTTATGGCAACCGTGACTGCCTTACCGAAGTTCTAGAGCAGGAGTCCTCAAAGTGGATTGCTTAGAGGGGGTTCCTGTGCCTACTGTGGGGTCCCAAATGTCTTTGACAATGCTTCTTCTTCCCGTTCCACGTTTTATTATCTGTGTTTTTATTACGTCTAGTATACATTTTGAGTTTCATTATCGAAAGCCCAGCGCACGAAAAAGGTTTACTCAGCAGCATAACTAATGTGAGAACTCACCTATGCTAACGGGAACAGGTTACCCGCCTCTTCAGCAAGCATGCTTTCCAGGGTGCTTTCAACGCGATAATATTTTCAGCGAAACTGCAGAATGTTCACGCTGTTAGGCATAAGCATGAGCAGCAACCACCCGATATCTACTGGGTTGTTGCAGAAGGGGGTTAAGTGGAGGGATTATTTTACAGCTTCTTGGTGGCTACGAGGCCTTAAGACTCAGTGGCTAGTGGCATTAAGACGAGCATGAACGAGAAGCTCTGTTCAATTGTGTAAAAACATACAGCACCTCAAAAAAGAAACTTTTCATAAACCACGAAGGAGGGTCTCAATATACGAAGTTCTGAGGCTACGTTTTTGTCTATTGTTTCTCTTACCAGCATCCCACAGCTCCGGCTAGGTGGTGAGGCTGTGTCGCCTGTCAAGCATCTCTACATCGCCGGGGACCGACCAAAGGAGGACTGCTCGCAGCTTCTCGATGAATTCGTGCGAAAGGTGTCAATCAATCAAAAGTCAATCAACTGATTCTCCAGTTATTTCTGGGAGTTTAAAAATCCGCCCCGCACAATGAAGAACGCACTATACAGTTAACCAAACTGTCATCACCATGCTACAAACCAGAGGACACAATGTGGCGCAAACTGTTGCAGGAGATTCCGAAACTGAGAGACATTGAGCCTTTCGACTATTCTCGTATATATCTGCGACTTCATTAAAATATACAAATGTTATGTTCCCTTCCAAAAGCAAAAAAATACCACAAGGTACTGCATTGTACGGGGGAGCAGTCAAGGGCTGTCAGCTTTTCATAGCAGCCGAGAAATGCAGTTATGCTTTAGGCTACCAGAAAAAAGCGACTGAACGTACTTCTCCCAACTACATTTTCCGAGATCGGGGCGTTGGGATTTGCCCATAGCTCTGTTGTTCTTCATTATTCAAGGTTAGCCTCTGCAAACGTCTTGCTACAAAGCAGGCGCACAGATTCCGTGAGTTTATTTCGGCTGTGCAGTGCTTCCCAACGTGTCGTCCCTTTTTTAATGTCGCAATGCAAGCTTGTTTCTCTTATTCAGCCCATTGAGCGTTCAAGAACATCACGTTAGAATACCAGTGCTCGCTTTGCTTCTCAAAGGCACATAGAGCGCAAAATAGGTCTGCTTCTCTCGCATTCTCACCCACTTTTCTTCAGTATCTACCATCTGCAAAACTCCGTTTCAGAGTCCTGGCCGTGCAAGCACCTCTGCTTTGTTGGAGCTTTTCTTGCTTGCATGGTTACAGCTGAGTGGCAAATGTACTTTGGCGGACCCTGAGGAACAAAAACGTAACTTTGCTAAACATTTACCTAAGATTCCAAGTTAAGGAACATTAGGTTAGGCAACGTTTACTTACGTTTCTACAACTTTTCTTTTATGCCTAATCACAGCAGTTGCAATCGCTTGACTACTATTTCAACTTTCTGGCATCCGCGGGCCATCCAGTTTGCCGGTTTTTGATACTAGGGGATAGGGACAGGTTTGCAACAAGCGTGTATTCTCGTCCAGAGGGGATACCCCAAGGAGGAGTAAGTTCTTCGAAGGAAAGTTTGACATCCACCTAACTGCAGCCACACAGCTACAAAGGAAATTTAACAGCTTTCTCAGAAACTTCGCAGTTGAAGAAAAATTTGTCATGATCCAGAATTCGAACCCGGTATCGACCAACCAGTAGGCGAGTCAATGACGGGTGTTAATCGACCAGATTTAGGGGAAATCCTTTTTGTAGCTTTTTCTTTGTAGTCCTATGGCTGCATTTAGGTGGATTTCAAACCTTCCTTCGCAGGCGTAGGTTCTGGAACTGAGTCTCACTGGGTTCCAAATGCTGTTCTTTCTCGCACGCAGGCATGGGAAGCTGGCCTAGCGTTAACAAGGGCCCCATACCTAGAAGACCGCGAGCATACCCCGAAAGATCCAAGCATAAGAATTTCCGTGTCGGCCTCTCTGACTGAAGAAGACATTGAGCACGCTTGCGATGTCATCCGGCGAGTGACCGAGGCTGTGGTTGAGGATGCGTGACCTCACTTTCACCTCTGCTTGTCACGCACCTGCCAATGCATGAGGCCGTATCTCCGTCGAACACTTGCAGTCACACGGCCGACTTGCGTTTTACCCCTTACTGCAACGGTCATCCCAAAAGTAGCCAGCTGCCCTAAGGGTTCTGGGAACCTACAATCTGTGTCACTGTTATCTTGTCACCCGACGAACGTTATTTTCAGTTTTCGGAACAAGTGACGGTGGATTCACTTTCCTCTGCTCTTATACGTAATGTTTGACACTGGAGCCGGACTGCAACTTGAAGAAGATTCCGGTGGTGACAACGTGTACAGGAACTTCCCCGGACTCTGTCGAAACAAGCGGGACAGAGAGCTTTGACTGCCAATCCACTCTTGTTTGTAAGGAAAGGAACTCAGGTGCAATTATTGTTGGATCATTCATTAGCATTTCACTCGTTCATTTTTTGTTTATCCTGGACGCCATATGCTACGCGTAGTTCATGTCATTAAATTGTAACGTCGAGCTATATTTGCACTGTCCTTTCGGTAACCTTGGTTTTATTGTCAATCAGCAGCATTTTATACCCTTGAGGTGACCTTCTCCTATCACTTTAGGCCTTGCACTGTCAGAAATGTCAAGCGGGGAGAGAGAGAAACAGTGAAACAGAGAGATAAAATCTTTTTAATGAATAATAAAGTGCAGGGGGGTTTGCCAACATGCGTTCTTCGACGCGCTACTCTGCAGGAAGTGTAATGGGGAGGAAAAGATAGCAGATTCCTAAAAGAAGAGCAGAAGAGGAAAGGAGAAAAAAGAGATTTAATTGTGGAGCTTCTGAAGTTCCTCCACCGCACAGATTTGTTCGGGTGAGGGAATTTTTTTTTTTTACTTCACGGTCAACCGAACCTGTTTTCGTAGCTTTCTTGGCTTCGATGGTCGTCAACTAGTAAAAAAAGTAAAAACATTACTTTAGACACCCCATGAAGTGGCCGACGCTGGCAGGTCTTGGGATGAGTGTTCAGCTATATTGCTCTGTGCTTGGTTGCTGTCACTGCCTTGCTACCGCATACCCTTCACTATCCGAACAGGTTGCACGCGAATACAGTGAAACTCGAAACACAGATATTCAAGACTTGTGCAGTGCTCCGCGGAGCACATGCCTCATGCGGCACCTGTCCATGTCTTTTGTTGTTTCAAACCACAACAGTCAATTTCTTGTTTGATGTTGTGGCTTAGTTTGCTGTCGCGGTGGCCTTGTATGTGGTCGTGTAGTAGGACTTAAATGGTCTATGAAGACAAAATACAAGACTTCTTTATGCCGAATAACAATGACACCAATTTTATCGCAAACTTTAAATAAATAATGGGTTAGTAAGATCTGTGTTATCGGTGTTATCTGTGGGCCAAGTAAAATGCGTGTTTCATTCTTTATTTTTATGCTGCACCTGTTATTGCCTTTGATATGGAGAGTGTCTTGAACTAGCGTCACCAGCCTAGAATAATCTTCTTTGATCTACAGTGTTCTGGATGTAATTTGACGGTTCGATAAACCTTCACGCCGAGAGATATACGCCCGCAGAGCGGACGCCGTGGTATTAGATTTACCCACACTCGCCTGCCTATGTCACTTTGTTGACTGCTTCTTCACCGCTAGTGTATTTCTTGAGTCATTAGGGGAGCACAAGTTCCCTCCAATAAACTTGTTTTACCTGTGAGTCAACTGCGTCGTCTTTGGCTACGTGACAATGTCACTTAAATGCTAACATGAAGTTGACACACTGATAAATCCGCTTTACTGTTAGCCACTATTTCATCACTTTTGTGTATATTACGCAACTTTAGCGCAAAATTTGAAGGTTTTTATTATTGGACTTTTTTAGGTTACAAAAGACTCTTTGGTGGCTTTAATGGAGCTTATTCAGAAACCAAAGGCTAGCTCTTTGATGTTCAACAGTTGTGTGTTGTCTGCACGGCCTATTTAAATTTAGGCAGCCCTATTCGCACTTCGCTTGCGTGTTTCTCCAGATTAGCTTCAGCCCACTGCTTAGTTCCAGGATACTGTTGCTATGCCCTTGATCGTGTTGCCGTGAAGCGCTAAGGAGGCGCAAGTGCTAAAACTAGTGTCCCAAAGCAGAAGTAACTCAAGAGACATCTACAAATTGAAAGAGTCCTGCCGCTATTATAGTACTCTTGTTCTATTCCCGGCCGCGGCGGCCGCTTTTCTGATGGAGGCGAAAGGCAAAAACGCTCATGTGCACGAGATTTCGGCGCACGTTTAAGATTCCTAGGTGGTCGAAATCAATCCGGAGCCCTCCACTACGGCGCGCCTCATCGCCTGCGTTGCGTCGGCGCGTTAAACCCTACAATCAATTAATCAAATCAACTATTCTATTCTTCTTGGAGGGCCACGCTAATAAAATCGGCTTTCAGAAAACGATTTTGAGTTGTTATTATTGTTTCCCTACACTGACAACTCTGCGTTATTTTGGAAATACGGCGGTACAGTGCAGAACGTGAACTCTTCTGTGCTTGGAGAGTGTTGGGGCATCGGTTGCTTTGAAGATGGGGCTCACATTTCAAGTTTATAACTCCAGCGTGCAGGCGGACAGGCTTCTACGGTTTGAGCATGCCAGTGTTGACGAAGTGTCCCAGGCAGTCCTCGCAGCTTCGATGGAAACAAAAAGATAGATTTCCCTCAACGGTAATAAAAATACGCTCAGGATGTGTTGGTAGATTCACAGTTTGCTACTTCACGGAAATGTCGCAACAAGTGCCGTTGCAGCAAAATCGGATATAGGAATCTCGCATCGAGTCATCCATCAATTATAATTGATAGATTGTAGGGTTTAACGCGACGGCGCAATGCACTCGATGAGCCGCGCCGTAGTGGAGGGCTCCGGATTAATTTTGACCACCTGGGAATTTTTAACGTGCGCCGGAATCCCTTACACACGGGCGTTTTTGCGTTTCGCCTCCATCTGAAAACCTGCCGCCGCGGCCGGAAAATTGATTATAATTCCAACTGATTCGGCGTCATCATTCTATTGAGCTGAACGGCCTTTTTTTGTCAATGTTATGAGAGAACCCTTGCTGAAGCCAACGCAAGCCCCGATAAGTCAATTCATCTACAGCAACACCATTGTTTAAAGCAGGTCCACTTGAACCTGTTACAGGCTGAAGCTCCGCCGAAACTTGCATGCCTACTTCCAATGCACAGTTATAACTATTCAGTATTGTTACGTGCACATGTACGGCAGCTACTTAAAAAAGACACTGAAGTCATAATTCGAGTTGCTCTGGATGGACAAGCTCACTGAGAATACAAATAGACCACTTTTGCAGGTAGCCTTTTTTTAATAATAAGGTAACATAGCAAAAAGGTACAAGACAGGTGTACCGCCACTGGCTATACCGCGCAACTTGCACCGAATGTGGTTTAATCGCCTCTAATGTGCAACGCCTTTCAAGGCTGCCGCTGGATAGCGCTACTGGTCAATATGTGGCGGTACCGCTTTTTACTTTACGAACAAGGTATTGGTTCGACGCCGACATTCGCGGGGCATGAAAAAAGAATGTTTTTCCCCGACAAAGCGTCAATAGTGATCAAGAATCATAAGAAGAAATATTCTCCTTAGTGATGCTGAACTGCAAAAAAGAACGGGGGAGTAAGGGAAAACACGACATAGTTAACCGAAACTGATTAAACCGCTGGGTACGTGGTAGCATTCCATTCAGTTGCTTCTATACCGCTATATATCACCGCTGCCTCGCTTGCTTCCGGTTTATCGTCACGGAAACAGCGATGTAACGTTTCACAAGTGTTCGATTAGCAATTGGTCACCAAGTAAAGCACCTTTCGGCACCGACTCAATGCTAAAATGGCTACAGAAATGTTAGAGTATCGTTTGAAGTCAGTTTTTAATTGTCTTCAATGTGCCTATAAGAAAAATGCTTCAGCTATTTGCATTCGTTTGAATAAAAATATGAAACGTACATTTTCCATGCTAGCGAGCGTCCTGTGCGCATCTTTCATTGCCATCGTCTTCTTTTCGGTAGCGAAATGTATTCAGATGCTAATTCATAACAAATCGAAAATTACACCAGTACGGCGCTTTGGAGAGTAGACGTTTTTTCTAGCTACTCAAATAAATTATGAGAATACAAGCAAGTACTATTTATACGTGGTTTAGGGCACACCACCGGAGATAACGACTCTTCATCTTATAAACAATTCCGCGTACCTGCTCTCGTCCGTGCAGATATTGTCGACAGACGATACCCTTGTTGCCGCCCATTCCACGCAAATGCCTCTCTAGACTTTCCCGCCAACCCCTCCCACTCTACCTCTCCCGTGTCTCGCTCTTCCCACAACAAACACTGTAAAGGTTTCCTCAAGTCAATTCAATTGTCCCGCGTTCCAATGACCGCGCACCAACTACTGGAGTCCTTCGTCACTATTGGTCTTCCTGAAATGCCGCCTCGAGGCCTTGTTTCGAGCGCGAGTATCTTTTGTATGATTGCGCCAAACTTGGTTTTTGAACGCGTATTTTGTATTTGCTATAGCAAAAAAGAAGCAACCATATTGCTGCGAACCCTGCATTGGGTTTATTTGTGTTTTCTTTTACCACCTGGCTGCGCCGGTCTGTGTTATCTCTGTGCCAAGGGAAGCGAGTGTTCCATTCTTTTTTTCTGTGCCGCATGTGTTATCTGTTCTGATAGGGAGAGCATTCCGATTTAACGTGAACAGCCCGGAATATTCCTCTTGGAACTACATTGTTCTAGATGTGAATCGACGGTTCGAGAACCACGCCGAAAGATTAAAGTCCTGCAAAGTAGACGCCGGGGTATCCGACTCGCCGTAGCTCGCATGCGTACGTCACTTTGTTGACTGCTGCTTCGCCGCTCTGTATTTTTTGAGTTGTTAGGGGAGCACAAGTTCGCTCCAATAAACTTCTTTTCTTTGAAGACAACTGCGTCATCTTTGGCTTTGTGACAGTATATTTTAATTCAAGGAACACTGCAAATACCGCTTCTCTCTTGATGCTTCACCTCCAATGTGGTTAATCTTCTCTTTTTGCTGCTCTGTGTTACCGAGTTACCAAGTGTAAAGTGTTTCCAGATATATTGTTTCAAACTTTTCGCCCAATTGAACTTCACGTTTCACTAATTCTTTTATCTTTTGGCCGGGTGGATGAATCAGAGAGAGAGAGAGAGAAAGACGTGCTTTATTTGAGGCCTGTGCGAGAGCACTCTTGCTGTCTGCATCAGTGCTGGCCTGTGAGGGTGGTTGAGTCGTCAGGGTGGCGGGGTGGGATGGTAGGAATGTCTGTGGTAGGTACCCGATACGCCACTTGGACCCTCGTCGGCATAGACAAACGCGGCAAGAGAGGTCCATAACAAAGTGAGCGTGGTGACGTTTCGTGTTAACGGCAGCACCCAGTCGAAGTACGTCGTCGGGCGAATGTCTTCGGGGAGTGTATGGAGCGTGCGAGCACGGAAGAGAGCGTAACACTGACAGTCCCACACCAAATGTTCGGCCGTTGCAGGCACGCAACACTGCAGACAGAGTCCTTCGCCGGGGTCATTGCCGTAGAATTTGTGGCGGAGCGCAGGTGAGAATGCGGTGTTGGTGGCAAGGCGGTGAACCAACGTCTGTGTGGCCCGCTGTAACTTCTCCGGCATGGGAGGAACAGGGCGCTCATGCTCTTCGGTGCGGTCTTCCCTAACCTCACGAAGACACCGGAGTACCTGTCGGCGTCGCTGTTGTGCGAGTGCTTTCCTGACAGTTACCCCGGGCGGGCTTGCATTACTGATGGGCAATACTATCAGGGAGGTTCGCTGTCCAGCCGCAGCTCGCGCCTCGTTGCGAGCCCACTCATTGCCCTCAATACCGGAATGGGCGGGTACCCAAGCAATGGAGGCGGTTATGTTGAGGTTAGAATGTGACTCCAGGAAAAGTGCGACCAAGTCGGCGAGGATTCCCGGATATGAAGACGAAGCTTCGCTCACTCGCGTGCAGATGTTATATGCGCGAGCCGAATCAGTGAAGAACAAAAGCTTGTGGGGTACGTCCCTCGCTTCGAAAGTGTTCCTCGCACACTGTGCAGCATGGAGGAGGGCAAGTAACGCAAGGCACGTTGTGTCGGCGCTGGCGGTACTGGTAAGGAGACCCGCATTAGCGACGCAATCGGTGGTGTCAACCCAGGCCACCGCACAAGCGTGCACTAGGCCACTTTCGTCCTCCTCACCAGTATCATTTCGTGGAGGCACCGAAGTCACCGCTATGCCGGTATATACGATGGTGTGAGTGACCGGCGATTTGTGCACGACGCTGAAATTGTGCGCCTTGGCAAATCGAAGCCGGCTTGCTGAATTTCGAGGCAGAGATCCAATGCCACGAGGAAGCGGCTTGCCATTCGTCGAGGGAATGCTGAAAGCCCATGGAGAGAGAGAGGAGGGTAGCCCAACAGCCATAGTGGGTAATATCTCAAGCTCGTCTAAGAAGGAAAGTCCCGCGTTAGTGCTGCTAAGGCGGTCCCTCTGGGCAGAGAGGGCTTGCTCGGCTAATTCCGTCAGCAAATTCATCCCACCATGCGCATAAAGCTCACTTATGGGTGTGTATTTCGGCAACCAGGTAACAACCCGTATGGCCTCCCGGTTAATCTTCTCTAGTCGCTCTTGCTTCCGGCAGGTAAGGACATGGTAGTTGTAAGCGTAGAGAATGCGGGACTTGATTATAGCTCGTACGAGCTGCCGCGTCTCCTTCTCTCTCGTACCCCAATTTATACTTGTAACTCGGCGAACGAGATGCAGCAAGGACTTGCACTGCGTGGTGATTTTCTTTACCCACGTCGTGCTTTTACCGTCTTGGTCAATATATGCTCCGAGAACCCCGATGGAGGGTTTCCTGAGTATCCGTTGGCCTGCCGAAGAGAGGGAAAAATAGTTGCGGATAGTCTCGGTTTTCATGAATGGGCCATTGAGAACTACCACCTATTCTGTTTTTTCAGCAGATGCAGTCATTCCCATTGTCTGAAGGTACGTGTTAATGACATCTAGGCCAAGCTGTAATGTTTGTTCCTGTTCACCAGGTGCTCCAATTGTAGCCCAAATGGTCATGTCATCTGCGTAGATGGCGAAATTTAATGACGGAATTTCCTCAAGCAATGGCGGGAGGCGTGCCATTACGAGATTGAAGAGAGTAGGCGAGAGGACTGCACCCTGGGGTACTCCAACCCTGTTTGAGCAGGATGGTCCGATGTATTCGCCTACTTGCACTCTGTACGTTCGATTGTACAGGAAATATTTGATGAATGTAAGCATACGACCCCGTACTTCAGCAACTTCTGCGCTTTCTATCACAGCTCTGTGTGGTACGGAGTCGTAGGCCTTACGGACATCCACCGCCACCACAGTCCGTGTCTGTACCGCTGACTGAGCACTGAGGACCTGGTGATGCAGCATGAGCAGGATATCCTGGGTGCTTAGGCCTTGATGGAAGCCGATTTGATGCGAGTGAAACAGAAGTTTTGTCAAGGTGCCAATTGAGGCGCTCTAGAACCATGCGTTCAACCAGTTTACAGAGGTTGCTCGTGAGGGATATGGGTCTGAGATTGGCAAGGTCGTTCGTTGGTTTTCCGGGATTTGGAATGGGTTTGACAAGGGAGTCACGCCAGGCATCTGGAAACGTGCCGGTCCTCCAAACCAAGTTAATCCCGTCTAGCAGAAGGTGTAAGGAAGATTCTGGTAGGTTCCGTAGTCTGGCGATGGTGACGTTGTCCAGTCCCGGAGTGCTATGAGGATTCGTCTTTGCCAAAGCTGCGTGGAGTTCGGTCATAGAGAAAGGTTTATCTAAGTCTGCCAGACTTGTAGAAAGGTGATCGTCGATCTTCTGTGGTACTGAGTTCCGAGAATATATTTTCGAATCAGGCAAAGTCGCTGGCTGGGGGAAAAATACATCGCCTGCCTGGAGGGCCAATTGCGCTTGCGATATTTGCAGGCGAAGGGCGACTGCTTGGGCAGCGGTTCGTTTCTTCGATTTTCCTTGCCAGCTACGGAAAAGGCGCCATATTTGCGGCCCACTCATATTTCCATTAAAACGCGAGCAGAAGTCACGCCACCTTTCCGAGGCAAGCTTAGCGGCATAATCACGTGCCTCAGCCGATATACAGTTGAGCGAGACGCAGCCGAGACGGTTTTCCTTTCTTTCTGTCTTCACGCAGTGCATCGAGGCGTTGGCTCCATAAATTGGCGAGGTGAACATCTGGCGCCGGGGGGCCCTCCGTAACGTAAAACTGTCGTGTGGCCAACCGTTTGGCTTTGTTAATCGTTTCCAGAAGTTTCTCCAGGCGAGTTTCCTCTGGCTCGTCGTATATAGTATCGAGGAGTGTAGCCTCTAACGTTTCGCGAAACCTATCCCAATAAACGACGCTTGTAGCGTATTTTGAAGTTTGTCTGGCGTGGCGACGGAGCCGAAGAAAAATGGGAAAATGGTCACTCCCCCACGTATCCGCAATTCTCAAGCGATGGATTTGGGATTATTCGTCCACGATTGATCAAAATTATTCGTGGATGAATCAAAAGACCGACCGACGGACCAATCAAAATTATCGGGTTTAGGTAGCCCAAAAAAACTATTGTCTTTAAAATTGACCTGGGGCAGGATGCGCTGGGTATATACGTTCAAGGTCACAGGTGAACAGCATGATAGGCCCATATGACGGTGCGTGTTTCCATGCCTAACTTTGTCGAATATCTTGGGGTCATTTTTTCTCTCAGTTATGGATCATCAACAAGACCGCCGAATGGTGGACGATTACATTTTGGATTGGCTGCACGTCGTGTTTGAACGCTACAGTTGCGTATACGCCAGTATAGGATCAATAATATACGCAGAAGTGTCATATGAGCTCGTGTTCTTTCACGTATTCCACTAGGACGAGAACTTCCGCGGCAAAATGCTGAGCCCGATGTTCCTTTTGTGACCGCGCAACTCTTTAGCAATAAAACGAGCGTCTGCACGAAGGAACAGCCAACTTTATTCAATGATATAAACTAAAAAAAGAGGAGAGCCGACGAAGTACTAATGCACCGCACCACACGCGAACGTGCCTGCAAAGGCGTCTTTCCTTTTTAGTTTACATCCTGGAATAAAGTTTGCTGCTCCTTCCTGCAGGCGCTCGTTTTATTCAGATAAGCGTGACCGTGCATTACATGAACATTAATGTGTCGCACCGCAAGGGCGCGAGCGTGCGCACACGATGTCGCGAAATCGGCTGCGCGCACAGCCGGGTACCGTCGGTGCACAAACGCGTTTCAGCGCTTCAGGTTCGCAGCACCCTGCTGTCGCTGCGGGGAACCACAGACCCGCTCATTGGCAACCGGAAGCAGTAAGCCTACGGTCAACACGCTCTCATCCTCGCGGTATACCACAATGCAACACCTAGCTTCCACGGGCGTCCACCGGCGGCCACGCGCTCGCAGTGTCGCGTTTCAATCCGTGAGTACTGTACATTGATTGAGAGCTACAGATCATTAACCAAGATGTTGGCTTTGCCGCGAAAATTGTCGACGCGCTTTCCGTGGGCGCACGCAGTTTTGAACGAACGGACGGACGAGCATTCAACGCGTCGTGCACAACTGCCATCTATCGCAGAGTTTCAGTGAAGGCGACTTGACTAACGACGTGGCACTGCTGAAGCTGACGCTACCGGTGAACTTCACGGACCACGTGCGACCTGTATGTCTGCCCGGACCAGGAGAGACGCTTCCCCTCAATACCACCTGCTACACCACGGGCTGGAGAACCACTCGGGGTAAGCTGCAGTCCTTTCCAACTTTTATAATTGAATTGAAGTTTATTTTCTGAATACAGAAAAACGGAGGGAAGGCAAAAGGCGGCTAGCCTGGCAGAGGCCTTCCCTCCGAGCACAGTTGACACGCAGGTACATTTTATACAAACAAAAAAAAAGCATGGCAATTCGCAAAGGAGAACATATCAAGGAAATGTTTTAGAAGGAGATTTATTTACGTACAGACACACTCTTAACAAAATTAAAAAAAAAAAGAATTGGCTCCAATCGACGCTGTGAAGGTGGTTGCAAAGCAAAGCTTTAAACGACGCTCACAACAATTGCCCATGCGACGTCACTTGAATTCACACACGTAGCTCTACAAAGAGTGAAACCAGAGATTCTGCCAGCCGTCACCTGGAATTCGCGGGGGTGCCGTCCCGAACGCAGCAGCAGCGTCGGCCACGGCCGAGCTAGAGCGGCGGACCCCGCCGCTGAAGCCAGGCCGTCAGTTGAGAGGAAGAAAACGGAGAGCAGCGTCTTTCGAAGGGTGAGACAGCGGAACCTAGCCATCCTGATATGGTAGCTTGTGGCTACACCACCGCGCGACACAAGCGCAGACACCGAAAAAATTCGGCATGTGAGCTCAGGGGTTCCCATTTCTACCGATTTAAACTAGTTAGTTTAGTCATTTAGAGAATTGCGAGAAAGCTGAGGGGGCTTTTATAATCGCTATTTATCATAACCAGTTGCTACTTTCGCCTTTCGCAATACCTCTAAAACACAACCGAATTGGTACTCGCCAATTTAGAAAACGGAGTCCCATTCGTGGCAAGCAGTGCGCAAAAGGTAGCGTTTCTGTACTGGCGGCCAGATGTCTGTATGTGGCGTCTACATTTTGTTTTCGCGCCCTGCAAACCAATCCTAAACGTGTGTTTGCCGTACGACCACTTAATTATGTCAGGTGCGGGTTACCCTGGAGGTGCTGTAGAACAAGTTAATCAAGCCGTGCGAAGGCACCGCGCAATGGACGCGAAGCTGCACCAAAACAGGCCCAAAACAACTATCGCTAAAGCAGACGACAAAGCCGTACCGCTGACGCCGTTGCCGCCGGCGGCGAACAGACACTTCCGCGCGGGGAACGCTGGGTAAACTCGCGGCGCCATCTCTAGTGTGCTCCGTAAGTGCACCCCCCGCCCCCCCTCGCTCACCCCACCGTCCCCTCCGATGCGTTGAGAGTTTGTTGTCCCGCACGCCACGCAAGAACGGTTGTCCGGTAGAGCTAGAAAGCTTTGCTCAAAAAGACATCGCTGTGTGTTGAAAATACAGTAGAATCTCGATAAACGGAAATCGCTTAACAGTAGCCAGTAAGTTGGTTGGTTTTGTATTCAGATAACGTAAAAAAAAACTCTCGGTAATCGGACTAAAGTTTCCACGTCACCGTTTAAACGGAACCAGAAATGGAACTTCTTGTGAAACCAATTGGCATGAGAATCAGCCTTTTACGGTTCCGGCTGTTTCGTGATTGTTTTTTTTTTTTTCCTCCCTCCTCGTAAGCCTCGTCTCGTTAGTGGTCAGCCGTGTTAGCGCAACGAATGCAACATCACAGTTCTTGTTCCAGTCGTATGGTCTCGATTTAAGACGCCGAGATTACGGGGCTCTGCTCCTATTGCCTCGTTCGTGCCATCGTGGTGCTATTCGCGCTTCATTACCGCGTTGCCGTCTTCTACATTCGATGGCTCGTAAGCACTCGCGAAGTTGGGGCCTCTAGCCGCCGTGAAGATGCCGTTGCAAGGACTCAAACAAACATATTTGATGCATTTGATGCTCAGGGACTCATTGTTGCCAACTTAACTTTGTGAGTGCTAGCCTAAACCTCTTTGAGTTTTCATGCTTTCTGAAAAACTATCAGCTGCATTCACCTTCTGGTGCTTCGAGTTCCATGAAATGGTATTGATTGTGTATACGCACATAAATTTGCGCTTTCATACATCGATCTCGGTAAACGGAACTCCTGTTAAACGGAATTAATTTTTTCGGTCCAGTTCTGTTTATCGAGAGTTTACTTAAAGGCACATATCACAACGTCATTTTAATTATTAAGCCATTAGGATAAGCATGGGATAACAATGGCAACAGAAATACCAGTTGTACTTGCGAAGAAAGAAACCAGTCGACCCATATTAAGCAAATACAAGGCACAGAAACAAATTAGGTGCACTGAACATTACTTTCTATTATTACAGTTTTAAATGTGTTATTTGATATCTTCTTCCTAAAATCTACTTTCATCCCTACCATATTTAAAAGAAAGGGAATTTGGCATTCTAAATGTTGTCGCCCGTAATTGGTTCTTTTCTTTGGCAGCTTAAGCTGTTGCCGACGAAAACTATATAAAGATGTTTCAGATACGTTATCGGTAATTTAAAGTTTATTTTGTGTATATACTGCAAGAGCCTAAAATAAAAAAAAACTTGATTTGCTTTCAATAGAGAGTAATTTATCTAAAAGGGGAGATGTTGGCAAATGTTCCGCACGACCCGTGTAGCACTCAAGAATGCGCAAAACCTTTTTCTGCAAATTTATCAGCCTGTGATAATTCGTATTTGTGGTTACGCCCCATATCAAAATGCAATACTTTAATCTTGAATGGCAAAGTGAGTAGTACAAAGAAACTTTCAGCCATGTGGGAATCAATGAGGCCAACCTATACAGGCAGCCTACCGACCTACTGAGATCAATTGCCAAATTATCAATGTGAATGTTCCAAGAGAGATTTTCCCAAAACCAGACACCCAAAAAGTTGTTGCTTTTCTTATTTTAGTTTCACATCTGGAAAAATAGTCTGGATGCCATCATTTTTTGGCTTATTGATAGGGGCAAATATTATGTATTTAGTTTTATCACAGTTTAGTTGTAGTTTATTTAAGATTAGCCAGGCGGATAACTGATTTAAGTACGTATCCACCATGTTTTCCATTTCAAAAAGGCTGCGGGCAGTAACGAAAATGTTATTATCAACGGCGTACATAATTACTTTAGGTCTATAAGGTATGCTACAAAAGTATGCTACTTCTTCGATCGGGAAATAGCCATTTTCTGATTGGGCCCGATTCAATTGGCGCACTGGACAGGATTACCTACTCGGCATGCTCAGTGCAATCCACTACATCACAATAAGTTAACCGTATTTTGAAACATGAGACATTTGCTTTTTATCTGCCTATTGCCACAAATTTCTCGGGGCACTACCTCCCGGTTAAGACCGAAGCGGGCTTGCAAAGACGTCACTAGAAGGCCACAAGGCTTATGTGAGAAATCGTTTTTTGAGGCCGGAAAGACGCAGCCATGTAAAAGAGCGGAACAGGTGGCGTCTCCACCAGTATGCGGTTTTCTTATCCAGAGGCCGTCGCTTTGCAACACGTTTTAGTTCGCAGAACTTTGGCCCTCGCTACTGTAGCTTGACGGCGGCGTTGTCCTTGTTACCTAACGAACGAAGGGGGAACCGAAGACGGAAATAAAGGGGGGAGAAGTGTGGCGAAACTGCAAGGGGGAGGGCGGCACGACGTGCGGTGCGAGACGATACTCGGCGGCGACGCAAGGCGTAAGTGCGAGGGTGAGGCAGGGAAACATGCTGGGCGGTGGCGACGCGCTGCGACATGACGCCATAGCAGCACGTGCCGTCATGCGCTCGGCGATGACGTGCGTGCACTTCCTGATACGCAGTTCCCGCCGCCGGCGCAGAGGCTTATCATGGCTGGCATTTGCGCAGGAAATTCAAACGCGATTAACAACATGCTCAATGGCGGCGACGCGCTGTGAGATAACGGTAGAGTAATGCGCACCGCCATGCTTTCGCGTATCACACGATCACTTTCGGCTATGCGCCGTGACCGAGAAAACAGCACTTCGCGCTGCGTACAAATTTTGCATTAGTGAGTATAGTAATCGTCAGCCATCTTCTTTTAAAAAACTTAATACATTCAGGCCTTAGATTACGGGGTCCCAATGTAACTCAGCCAAAATTACTGCTATATGCCGATCAGATATACCTTAGAACTTTTTCAAAAGATTTTACACACACACACACACACACACACACATATATATATATATATATATATATATATTATATAGTAAAAGAGAAGACTAAAGCGTAACGAGCGAAAGTGTACTAACGTCTCGGCTTGGGGCAAGCCCTCGTCAGAATTGTTTTTATTCTGACGAAGGCTTGCCCCAAGCCTAAACGTTTAATACACTTTCGTTCGTTACCCTTTAGCCTTTAGTTTTCTTCATTTACTGTACATTTTGACCGGCCCCATCACACCTAATTTCTACGCATATATATATATATATATATATATATATGTGTGTGTGTGTGTGTGTGTGTGTGGCGTGTGTGTGTGTGTAGCAGAACAGAGAGATAAGGGACGAGGGACTCGGTAATAAAGATACATATCAAGGTTGCAAGTCGTCATTGCCAGTGCTATTCGGCTTTTTTTTTTCGAAATATTTAATAGGGCCGAATGACGTGTGCTTGTCACGTTTCTTTGATTCATTGATAAATAAGCGAAAAATATAAGTCGAGAAAAAATCCGCCGGTTTTTCCGGGAGCGGGACGCGAACCCACATCTCCGCATAACCGGTGCGGTGCGTTCGCCATTACGCTATCCCCACAGCGGCTTCTCTCTCGACTTCAAAGCGGGGTTTTTATATTTACAAGAGCTCTGAGGCCGGTCAACTAGCGCCGCCCCTCGACTACCGCGGGAGACGTAGAACGTCTTCTTTCCCAGCGGCCGCCACGTAGAACGTGGTCGGAGGTCGGGGTTAGCATTGGCATATCCGAACTGCTGGAGCCAGTGCCTCGTAATGCATGTAGCAGAACAGAGAGATACGGGACGAGGGACTCGGTAAAGATACATATCAAGGTTGCAGTCGTCATTGCCAGTGCTATTCGGCTTTTTTTTTTTTTTCGAATATTTAATAGGGCCGAATGACGTGTGCTTGTCACGTTTCTTTGATTCATTGATAAATAAGCGAAAAATAAGTCGAGAAAAAATCCGCCGTTTGCCCGCTCCCGGAAAAACGGCGGATTTTTTCTCGACTTATATTTTCGCTTATTTATCAATGAATCAAAGAAACGTGACAAGCACACGTCATTCGGCCCTATTAAATATTTCGAAAAAAAAAAAGCCGAATAGCACTGGCAATGACGACTGCAACCTTGATATATATATATATATATATATATATATATATATATATATATTGCGCCGTTTTTTTCCGCTTCCGGAAAAAACGGCGCATTTTTTCCCGACTTGAATTTTCAATTATTTATTCCTGCAAAAAAAAAATGCAGTCATACCTTATTCGGCACTATAAAACACTGTTAAAACGCCAAACAACACTGGCAATAAGGATTGCAACTTTGATATGTGTCCTTACGGAATCCCTCGTCCCGTACGTCTCTGTTCTATATATATATATATATATATATATATATATATATATATATATATATATATATATATATATATATATATATATATATATATATATATATATGTGAGCGATGTTTTCATACCGATCGCTACAGTGGTCATTCTCCCCATTCATAGCATCTAGAAACACTCCCATCATCAGCATCATCTTCATCATCTTCATTCACGCGCCACCGGCTGCCACCCTGATATCCCGGTGCCTCGTGCGACCGTCATCTTCGTCGGAGTGTCTGCGGGTTGTTCCTTTCGCGAAGCCGGAATAAACGGTCTGTGCTTCCCCTTGACTTTGCCTTTCAAGTGGTGGAGGTGCGGGGTCAAAAGGCAACTCCACCACTTGAAAGGCAACTCCACCAACTCCACCACCGTGACACTCGAGTCACGGCCCGGGGGTTAAAAAGAAGGTCCCCTTCACCCCGAGTAGTCCGAGTGGCGCTGGCTACCACCCCCAAGCACAGGAAACAAAAATACCTTAAAGGCCAACTGCAACGAAATTTTCGGTCCCGTAAATGCACTGTTTTCCGGTAGCATTACTTAAAAAAACGCGATGTGCAAAATCTGGCGGCCCAAATTTGCACCGCTGCAGTGCAAACGAAGATTAAAAACTGCTGTTTTCCAAACCGAAACTGAAGAGGAGGGCGGCCATTACGGCCGGGCGGAAGTGACGCGGCAGTCAGGATTCGAGTGGGCGCGGCCGGCGGATTCGCCCACGGCTGCCTGCGAGAAGACGGCGCGCGTTCGATGTGTTTTGGGTCGTCCGTTTCTTAAAAAGCTCGAAACATGCGCGAAAAGGGGTGGGAAGTCTGTGCTACCGTTATTACTTCACCGCGAGCGGATGAAACGCGTCTATATATCGTCCGGTAAATGGTAAACACAGGCATCGTGAGACGTCGTGGTGAAGCTGATCGAGCACTAGGGACAGGTACGCAAACAGCAGTGTTGAGAGATAGAAAGCAGATCAAATGGGTGCTACGAATATGCGCGCTCGCACGGGTAATATTGGCTGGGCTGATTGAACCACCCCGCATTAATGGGAGAAGAAAATCAAAACTACCAAGAAAATCAAAACTAACACCGGCCGGCTAACGCGTACGACGATCGGTTTGAGCGCGTATTGCCCAAGGATCCTTGATATTACCTACGTTGAAATGTATAATTCTGTACCATTTTTGCTTACACGGGAAGTTTTATTTCTGCTAGCAAGGTAGCCGCGCTAGCGTAATAAGGGTGTCCTTTTATATGCAAATCATGCAGACTCAAAAGCTGGCATGGCATACAGCATAGGTGCTTGCAACCGAGAGAATAAACACAGGATACTCTAGCAAAGTAACATGGGTGACTCATTTATTTGCCAATTTCGTTGGCTATCCCTTTAGCGTAGCGACGCAATTCTTGCTGGCGTCCCGCGAAGGAAGTTATGGCCACAGCTGCCAAGAAAGCGACCTGGACGAGGCTTTCTTCACCCTTCCTTCGGCGGCTAGGCGTGCGGGGCTGCAAAAAAAAAAAAAAAAAAATCCCAGACAGAGAGAGAAACCAAAGGGTTTGGGGAGGGGGATGATGACAACAGTATAAACACCAGCACGGTACTACGTGTAAAACATCATGATTTTTTTTTCTCTTGATACTTGCCTAAACCCACTTGAAGCCCGTGTAGCTAGTCGACGGAAACGTTTTCCTGATTATCGTCACTACACAGCTGGGCAGGACGACGCGGTTTCCTGACCCAAGCTCGCCATGAGCCCACCACACAAACTGCCTGTAGGCGGTGTACCTGTACCGACTAGGAGAAAAATCACACATGCACATGAAACGACGGTTGGATACCCATGATTGAGTGGTACAATTTGTTGAAGTTTAATGCTTACGCATTTGGTTCGACGATATCACGGAATCGTGGATGGTAATGTGCCAGCTTCCTGTACTCCACCTCCAAAATGAATCGGGTGAGGCAGTACGTGCGGAATTCTTCGTTTTCCGTCACGCAAACGTGGCCGAGTTGAGGGGAAATCTTGACCTTGACGGCACTCTGCTCCCAGCAGCACACGCATTCTGTGAGCGTTGGCATGACAGCGCAGTGCGCGCAGCTGCACCTGTATACGTGTCACAGGACACAGAGGAGTAAGCATTTTGTGACTGAGCGTTTCAATAAATGTTAACAGCAATACATACCACGCGGTGTTCAGCAGCCTTTCTACGCCAGGACTTGGAGGTGGCGTCGGCGGCGCTGATTCGCACTGCCCTGAGTTTTCCGCCTTGGGCTCGAACTTATACGGCTCTATGCCATAAATGACAACATCGTCGTTCTCTTCTTCCGAACTTATTTCGCTGATACTCACGTCGCTCCCGTCCGACATAGCGCACGCCGAGTTGTCAGTCACAACAGTAAGCACGTGTTGCCACAAGCGGTGTGTTTACTTTCCGGCTGTTTCGGTTTCGGTGCCAACCAAACCGGTTCATCTTTATTTCTATTTTTGGGAACAATAGCATGGGTATACCAAGAAAGGCTATTTTACCGTTTATTTCAAGGAATTTTTTTAGTCACTATAATTAGCGCCGAGACAGTATTTACTCATACGTGAATGTGCCACCCCCCCCCCCTTTTTCACTCCCTGCCCCCTAACTGCCTCCGCCACCGCTTTGTTTTCCTCCTACCTCTACACTTGTTCTGCATTTCAGCAGAATTTGTATATCCACTTTGCATAACAGCCTCGAATGCAAAAACCCATAAACTACGATTACAAAAAAGGTTGCGTTAAAAAAAAATTACAACTGCAAATGCACCTCCTTTGGGATGTAATTTGTAGCCACTATGCCTCGAAAACAAAATACGAGAACTGACCGGAGTTCCTGAACAGACTGGATGTTAGAACCAACCCACAGTAGGGCCAGTCATTATACATTTCTACAAAGCAGGAGTGTGGAGCTTGGAATTTTTTTTGAATGCATAAAATACAAACCATGAAGCCCTACTTTGTATGCTTAGTTTCCAACCTTACTGGCTTAGCACAAAGCAAGCAGCATTACAGCACTCGTACAATTTCACTGCAATCACATTTTCAAAAAATGGAATTGCAGCATGTTATACATGATGTGTCTTATTGGCTGCACATTTGAAGCAAGACTGAAATTTCCGTCAATTCTGTTGTGCTGGTTGTACAGCAACAGTCGCAAGCTGAAATTGAACCATGCCGCCTAGGATGGCATTTTTTTACGGGTGTTTGTTGTGATGACTACAAGAAAATTTTCTTAAGAAAGGGAGCTACACAAAACAAGTCGGTTCAACAAGATTTTTATTTTAGTTGAGTGTCCTTGTCTTTAGACTGCACTGCACTTTAAAGTTCGGGCAGGTATGTCCTAGAGGTAGCTTTGTTCGGGAACCTGGCACAATCTCACACGATGTGCCATTGGTCCACCGGACCCACTGCACAAACACTGCACACACCACTCTGATAGAGTTCTGGGTGAAGCACATCTAGAACTGCCGGGGCGTGGAGTGACCCGGTCTGCAGCTGACTTAGGATGACGGCCTCCTCCCGAATGAGTGCCGGGTGGGGAGGCGGCATTGTCCGTCGAGCTAGGCGATAAGCCTTAGTCACTTCGCCATAACTGGCCATTTGGTCCTTGGTTTCAAACCACCACACGGAATGGTCACTCTTGGGGGAGCAGAGGGTAACCGCTTGCGCCGCCGAATGGGCCGTCTTGTCGTTGTGCTTCCGTGAGGATGCACACTCTCCCGCGTGAGCCGGGAACCACTTGATACGGATGGTGCTGCCTCGGTCTTGGAGCTTGAGCTTGCTGATGATGGCGGCCGCTGGCGCGCACACTGGCCGCTTTGCAAAGTTGCGCAAAGCTACATCTGGGCTATGAGGCATGCCGTAGCGTAGGGTTACAAATTAATTTAGACCACTTGCGGATCTTTCATGTATGCTGAAATCTTCACACACAGGGTCATTTTCGTTTTGTGACTTGGTCAGAAAACCGGCTTGGGCTCAGAAAACTTGTTTGGGCTCAGCCACACAATGCCAGTTACTGACCATGTTTTCGTGCACATTTTTAGGAGCTCTTTTATGGTCAGCAATAGATTAATTGATTGTGGTGTTTAACGCGCCGACGCAACGCAGGCGATGAGGCGCACCGTAGCGGAGGGCTCCGGATTAATTTTGACCACCTGGGGATCTTTAATGTGCGCCGAAATCTCGTACACACGGGCGTTTTTGCTTTTCACCTCCATCAGAAAAGTGGCCGCCGCGGCCAGGAATTGAACCCGCGACCTCGTGGTCAGCAGCGCAACGCCTTAGCCACTGAGCCACCGCGGCGGGTATATGGTCAGCAATAACGCATCACCGCTCTCAGCCCTGCTTTTTCAGATTCCATCTTAGCGTAGATCACAGCTCACCCAGCTATTTGTTGAACCTAGTGCGCTGCATGGCACACAACACATCCAAGGACGGCCTGTCACGGCCAGCTGTAGTGGGTGGGGGAGGAGCAGGACCCTTGGTGGCTTCGAAAGCTTCTTTGTACGTCTTGTACTCAGTGCACATGTGAAGGGTGCACTCGAGCAGTGAACGTATGTAGCCTGCAAGACACAGAAACAAATGACATTTGCATAGCCCCATTTCTTTCTTTGTATGTTTTTTTGAACTGTTTGTTGTGTTAGCCACACTCCTTTTAGTGAAGTGATGAGATGAAAATTATAGTTGTCTACCATTAACTACCGACTGAAATGCAACGACAGCAGAATAATTTTTTTCTGCAGAAGACAAACTTCCATCACTAGGCCTGCCATTAGCTTTATCAGCACATTCCTAACGTCCCCTTTAGGCTTCCAAATTCAACCAACATTACATACAAGTAAAGCTCCTTTTTTGAATAGGTTGTTATTGCCTTCACAAGCGACGTCATAATCATAACTAAGAAAAAAAGTTTATGCAGAATATTATGATTCGGAAGCTCCTATGTAAAATAATCACATAAATTTATCTTGAAATGTGCTGCAGACATGACTGCTCATGGCTAGCTTAGTGATGCGACCAGGAGCTGAGAAGCAACCCTGTCCTTACCGTAGGTTGGTGGTTCCTTTATGGCTGTAAGGCTGGCTTCCCCCGACTGGCTCTTCCGGAAACGAATTGCAAACCTTTGCTTCCCCGTGGCTGTCGTTGCTTGCGTGCGGCCATTGTTTTCGTTATAATGCATGCTAGCTATTGCAACTCTGAAAAAAAAAAAAAGCGGGGAGGGAAGGGGAGCTTTATTAGCACAAAAAATTATTACACCTATTACCCCTTAAACCCAACAATAGATGTTCATTTGTGGCAGAGTGTGCTGTTACACTTACCATTACACGCAGTCACGCTAAACACACATTACTGTGCACAGTAGAAATATAGAAACTTGAAAGCATGCCATGCACCATGCACCTATTTCATCAGAACTAACCTGGCCTGCATACCACCATGGCTGTAGTGGTAGGTTTTCGGGGCAAACTGGTTAATTAGGCTATGAAAAGCCTCACAGCTGTACGTCTGCTTCTTTGTCGAAAGCTGTGGCACGTCCTTCACCAGCGATGGGGCGCAGACTACTTCGCGAAGTTTGCGATGTGCATCTGACCCTTCATATAAAAAGAAAATGCAGCCATGAATGTTTCAATTCAATCAAATTTGATTACCGTACATACCTTCGTTGAGCCAGAGCCTTTCATCGCCACTAAGGTCACCATGGGCACAGTGGGGGAAGATCCTTGACTCATGTTCATGGACGTTGATGACATGGTTTCCCAGTGAGGTCCACTTGGGGAGAATCTGCTCCGGGTGGCCATCACTCGACATTGCGCACCAGTACAAGTGGTTCACGGTGGCCTGTGACCACTTGGCCAGTTCCTCCAATCCACGGCACTTCGAGGCAGCAAGAAGTTTTTTTTTGATGCCTGAAACACAGTAGCAGTAAAGCATAATTTATTATGTTTTGATGCCAATCAGTGTGGGTACAAGATGTAGATGAGTGCTTATTTGATTGTGGGGTTTAACATGCCGACGCTACACAGGCAATAAGGCGCGCCGTAGTGCTTACCTTTTGCCACATGCCAGCAATCAAAAAGATGCAGCACGGCTGGATGCTCCCGTTTCAGGAAGGCTCTAATGGAAGTGTGCCGGTCAGTGACAATTTGTGCAATGGTCGAGTTGTTGCGCAGCAAGAACTCAAGGCCCCTCTTTAGCCCTTCCAGCTCCATGCGCACGCTGTTGCCAACTTCATTCACCTGGGTGGTATACATGCCTTTGTATATAGAACTGGCCCCAGAAGAGCATCATTATACCTAGTACATTAGACATACCTGAACAAGTTCTGTGTGCAAAATGACGTCTCTGGTGGTGTCACTAAGCGTGTACGTCATGTACTTTGCCGAAAACCCGGGGGAGTCGCACCTACCATCTCCTGCAAGGCTGAGAGGCTGCCCGGCTGACTCCTGGAGAAGGCAACTTTGTTCAGCCTCCCACACCTGTTTAAAAAATACAAAGTGAGAGATGTTACAAGTACATGAAATTTCCACACCAAAGAACCATTGCAGTGGGGGAAGGTTACAGGAGCAATGATGTCCCTGTCTTCTAAGAGAAAAAGATAGCATACATGAAACCTAAATGTTGTAAGTCTGAAAGAAAAACTTATGAAACTACAGTTCAGTTTTAGGAAGTAGTGCCCACACAACAAAAGTAGTAGCAATAAAAAAAAATTGGCTCCAATCTACGCTGTGAAGCTGGTTGGAAAGCAAAGCTTTAAACGACACCCACAACAATTGCCAAAGGGACGTCACTGAAATTCACACACGTGGCTCTACAAAGAGTGAAGTCGGAGATTCGGCCAGCCGTTACCTGGAGTTAGCGGGGGCAGCGTCCCGCATGCAGCAGCATCGGGCACGGCCGGGCTAGAGCGGCGGACACCGCCGCTGTAGCCCGGCTGTGCGTCGGCGGAAAGAAAACGGAGAGGAGTGTCTTTCGAAGGGTGAGACAGTGGAACCTAGCCAACCTCATGTGCTAGCTCGGGGCTACACCACCGCGCAACACAAGTGCAGACACAAAAACAATTCGGCATGTGAGCTTAGCGATTCCCATTTATACCAATTTTTAAACTAGTTAGTTTAGTAATGCTGTATTCGGGTGGTTGCTCTGATACTCCGACACGGAGTACACCGATGCGCCGCTTCCCCAATCCGAGCAAGAGTCACCGCTCCCCAACCGAACGCGTACCCGATCTTGGAGCAGCACGCGACCGTGGCGCCGCGCTGCGGATAACACGGCAACAGCAAAGAGCCAGGCCGGGCCAGGTGTTTCAACAAATGGTGGCCTCCAGATCGGACGCGTTAGCTCCAAGCCAAAGTTGCAAACGTATTCCAGCACTTTGAATACAGGAAGCGATGCAGCGAACAGTTCGGCGAACTTTGTCGCTTAAACATGCAAGTCGTCGCCGTCTGAGCTGCTGTCCTCCTCAGCGTCGATTTCGAGCTGCAGAAGCAGCGGAGACGGTTCCCCTACACTCAATAGGCGTCTCCGTTTTGACATGATGCAGAGATGCCTTCAGTAATAGCACCAGAAGCAAAAACGTCGAAATACTCCCACAACAAACCGCTGGCTAGGCCTCAGCGAAGGCCTCACCTTTTGTAATACCTCTTAAAACACAAACTAATTGGTATTTACCAATTTAGAAAACGCAGTCCCATTCATGGCAAGCAGTGCACAAAAAGTAGTGTTTCTCTAGCGACCAGATGCCTGTATGTGGTCTCTACATTCTGTTTTCCCGCCCTGCAAACCAATCCTTAACATATCTTTGCCACACGCTCACTTAATTCTGTCGGGTCGAAGTAACCCAGGAGGTGCTGTCTAACAAGTTAATCAAGCCGTGCGAAGAAAGCGGGCAATGGACTCAAAGCAGCACCAAAACAACTGCCACTAAAGCAGATTACAAAGCCCTCGCTAACGCGCCCACCGGTGCGAGCAGTCACCTTCTTGCGGAACACGCTGGGGGTAATAGCACCCCTATCACCGCGTCATTTCACCTGTGCTCCATGAGTGAAAATCAATGTCCCCATCCCAAGCCGCATTGGGAGTTTCTTGTCCCGCATGCACGAAAGAACCGTTGGCAGGTAGAGGTAGAAAGCTTTGCTTAAAATTTAAAGACTAGAGAAAGGGGCTGGCTTTTCTACAGTTGAAGGCCGCTGCTGTAACGATGGAAAGAAACTGACCTGGCGCACAGTTGGGAACAGCAAGGCCTTCTGGACCACAAAGTACAGCCGCAAGTGAGGCC
>CM023449.1:8014308-8123238 GCA_013339765.2 Haemaphysalis longicornis | reverse complement strand
TTAACCTGTGCGACCTAAGGTATAACTATGTTCGGAGTAGTGAGGCGGCTGGCAGGTAATGTTCACCTTGGCAAACGCTGTAACTAGTGTGCTGAATAATCCCTGTTAATCCCTTCGTGGGTCAGAAACCTTAAGTCAGCTGTTTACAAGCCATTTAGCCTGGCGGGAGGGACGTCTGCGCACAGTACAAAGGTTTTCTGCGGTTGTTGTTGTTTCCAGCTCTAGGAACCAAAGCCAAATAGTACACAACCAGGCCTGAAGTAGTGAACGTGAAAATGGCAACTAGTTGTGCTTAGCACTGCTGCAAAGAATGTATATTCATATGGGTCCTCTAAAATTACCGTTCTAGCCAACCCTGCGAGGACGACGACGAGGCCGGGCGCTCGTCACGAGCGCACGTGCACTCACGCTTGCTGGAAATGAAATCCGTTCGAGCCCAACACTGTCGCGATTGGCTGTCTCTGCAACGGTCGCGACATGAATTCGTGAGGTTGTAGTGCGTGCCTTTACTGACCGAGGGCACCACGGCGACTATTGATGTAGTGTGTGCTACCGAGAGAGGGCACCACTGTCACGATTGCTCATGTATATATCCCAACAGAAATAGATAAAGCCTTTGGGTCAGTTGCCCGTAACCCGGCATCGTGTGCTCATCGTTAGTCGGGCACGAGGTTGTGGAAGTACGCCCCGTAACATGGTGTCAGAAGTGGGATCGCGACGCCACTGATCCGTCGCTCTTTGCCAAGGACGCCGCCACCGCCGCTCATTCCTCGCTCGGGGCTGCGCTACGCCCACCAACGCCGTTCGACTTCGACAGTCCAAGTACCTGGACGGCGTGGTTGGTACAGGTCGAAGAATTCAGCTATGCAACAAGCCTTCATACTGTGTGGGGCCGCAAGCAAGAACGGTTCTTGCGTCGACAACGCTGACAGAATCCGACACCATGGACGTGTCGGCTGTCAAGAAGGCCTTCACCGACCTTTGTGACCACCCCGTTAGCGAGTTGTACGAGTCTGCTCGCTTCCACCGGCGGACACAGCTACAGGGTGAGACCGCTGGTGTTTTTTTTTTTCAACGCGCTTCGTACCATGGTAAAGCGCTGCAACTACGCATCGTCTGCTGTTGCAGATAGGCTTATTCAAGATCGCTTCGTAGTGGGGTTGCTCTACCACAAGCTATCGGATCAGCTATGCCGGAGCCCATAGTTCACGTTGTAAGAGGCCTTGACTCAGGCGCGTCAGCACGAAGATGCAGATAACGAACGCAAAATTCGGAGCTCGGAAGAATCACCTTTGCTCGCTGTCGAGGCTGCGCGAGTGCAGAAAGGGAAGCTAGCATCAGGCGATAGGCCGGCCCGACTTTGCTCGTTCTGCGGGCGCGCATCGCGGATGGAGTGCCCCACCCATCGTGCCGTCTGCAACTTTTGCGGCAAGAGTGGACACTTCGAGATCGTCTGCATGAAGGAAAAAAGTAGGCAGAAAGCAAAAACGGAAGCCTTCGGCCAATTCCGTAGAACTTCACGCTGTCGCAGGGGGGGGGGGGGGGGGAAGGTGGTCGCCCGAACGCGAAGTACATTGATGTGCTCGTAGACGGACGCGCATTGTCGTTCAAAGTGGATTCTGGCGCCGAGGTCTCAGTTGTTCCGAGTGCGTTTCCTGGCATTCCGGCCAAGCTTAAGAATCCCTAGGGTGAATTAAAGGGGCCGAGCAGTAACGTCCTACCAGTTCTAGGCACGTACGATGCTACTGTCGCGTGGAATGGCAAGTCGGTCAAGCAGCAGCTGTAGGACCTGGCCGCAGATATGGTTCCTCTGCTTAGCTTTCCGGCCATTCAAGACCTGGGCGTCTGCACGTTTTTAGACTACGTTTCTGAGGCTCCAGAAGCCTGCGGTCAGCTACGCCTTCACCCAGCCCATTTTCAAGGACTTGGAGCTCTTCCCGAGGCATACACTATCCGCCTCATACCAGATGCGACTCCATTCTCGTTAACCGTACCCAGGCGCCTGCCGCTGCCCCTTCGGGTTCCGATCAAGGCGGAGTTGGACAAGCTAGAACGGCACGGTATGATTCGTTGCGTTGACATACCAACACCCTGGTGCGCAGGAATGGTCGCGGTCCTGAAGGCTTCGGGTGGCTACAGGCTTTGCGAGGATCTAACCCGCCTCAACAAGGTTATTCTGCGGGAGCGCCATATGTTACCCACGAGCAACAGTAGAGCAATGCCTTGGTTTCTTGGGAGAGGCCACAGTTTCTTCCAAAGTGGACGACACGTCGAGCTTTCACCAGGTCAAGCTGTCGCCCGAATCGCAGGAATTAACCATGTTCATAACCCCGTTCGATCATTACTGTTTCCTCGGGCTTGCCTATGGGATCGCGACAGCTCCGGAGTACTTTCAGCGACAGATGTCCAGGATCCTGGAAGGCCAAGCGGGGGTGGTGATCATGATTGACGATATTCTCGTCTTCGGCAAGAAACACGCTGAACACGAACGTAGCCTGCAAGAAGTTCTTACTCGGCTCACGACGCAGGGGTCACGCTCAACAGCGACAAGTGTACCTTCAGAGCCAGCAGCGTCAAGTTCCTCAGTGCCATTGTAGGTACAGAGGGCATCTCTCCGGATCCAGACAATGTAGCAGCCATAAAAGACATGCCAGCACCTCAAGACGTCTCAGGTGTCCGTCTCCTACTGGGCCTTGTCAATCACATCGGACACTTTCTGCCTTGTGTATCATAAACCACGGCACCGATACAAGCATTGCTGAAGAAGGAGTCTGAGTGGACTTGGGGTCACGCTTAATGGTCTGCCTTTGCAAAGCTCAAGCAAATGCTCTGCTCTGACATATGCATGGCTCCCTACGACACAGCATAAAAGACGACAGCTCCTTCGGTCTTGGTGCCGTCCTGCTACAGGAGCAACCTTCCGGTGAGTGCCGACCAGTCGCCTTTGCATCGCGGTCGGTCACGCCAACGGAAAGTCGTTACAGTCAGACTGAGGAGGCTTTGGCCGCATGCTGGGCTGTGCTTCGTTTTGAGAAGTATGTCCGTGGTCTGAACTTCATTGAAACCGATCACCAGCCACTCCTAGCGCTCATGGGGACCATGGATGTCGACTTGCTGCCTCCTCGGATTCAACGGTTCTAGCAGAAACTGATGCTATTTACGTATTGGTCACCCGGCAAGCTTCTGGCCACGGCGGACAGTCACACGTGCACCACTGGATGGTCCTCCGCCATGGCACGCTGATCATATAGAGCTCTTTGTTGGAGAGCTTCTTCGCTCCTTCACAGAGTTCATCTCCTCACAAAAAGACCAGATGCGCCCTGCCCAAGCCAGCGATGATGAGTGCAGTCTCCTGCTTGAGTACTCCCCCAAGGGCTGGGCTTGGCAGTCAAAGCTGCCGATTCACGTCAAAAAGTACTGGCAGTATCGCGAAAACTTCAGTGTCTGTGAGGGGTACTTTTGAAAGGAGTCCGCATTGTGGTGCCGTCGGCTCTTCAGTGTTCTATGCTTGATCTCATTCATGACGGGCACCAGGGTATCAACCGATGCAACGCCATTGCTCAGGAGTCTATGGTGGCCGGGAGTCAACAGCCACATCGAGACCCTGGGGTCTAAATGTGCCAAATGTGCTGAAACCCGCGTTCAACGCGCAGAGCCAATGATGCCTTCTCAGACTCCAAGTCTTCCCTGGGAGGAGGTCGGAGTACACCTTTTCCATCTGAAAGTTCAAGAATATGTTTTGCTGGTCGACTACAGGTTGCGCTTTCCTGAAGTTATCAGTCTGCGCTCCACCACAGCACCGGCTGTCATTGCAGCGGTCAAGAGCGTGTTTGCACGCCATGGCATCCCACGGGTGGTCCGCAGCGACAACGGGCAACAATTCTCATCCCAAGATTTTTATTACATTCACATAGGCTTACGGCTTCGAGCATCTCACCAGTAGCCCCCGGTTCCAGCAGTGCAACGGCCAAGTGGAGGAAATGGTGCGGACCGTTCAAGGACACTCAAGGAGGATGATCCTTACTTGGCACTGCTCGCCTACAGGGACACTCCAGGCATTAATGGGTAAGCCCTGCACAACTCACGGGCAGACGCCTGCAAACAAGAGTTCCCAAGATTTCACAGCATCTCGAGCCGCAGTGGCCTTAATCTCAGTCCTTCAACCTGGGTGATCAAGTCAATCGAAGGAAGCAGGCACAGGACTTAAACCTGAGGCATACGGCTCACCCACAACTCCCTGTCAAGTCTGGTGAGCAAGTCTGCGTACGAGGCATAAATAGCCCTGCGTTGGTTCTGGGGCCACCACAACGTCCCCGTTCTTACGTCGTGGAGATCGTAATCGGCTACACCTCGTCCCAATGCCCAGCATCGAAGTGCCGAGGATTCTGGTCGAGCCTGCCACCGAAGAACAACCCGAAAGTGATCCATCCGTCAGAGACACTACAGCACGAGGGGCAGAGTTAGTTCCTCTTACGCAGTTTTCTGTGACTTCACCCCAGTACCAGTTTCCAAGTTCGCCTATTTGTGTGTCTAGGTATGGGAGAGTGATCCGGGGCCCAGAAGACTGGACTTGTGATTCTGTGGTGAAGTGTAGTGAAGTGTGCGTGCATCGGTATTCATCACTAAACAAGGGGGCATGTAGTGTGTGCTTGTACAGACAAAGGGCACCACGGCGACTAATGATGTAGTGTGTGCTACCAAGAGAGGGCACCACTGCCACGATTGCTCATGTATATATTCAAAAGAAACAAACCCTTAGGGTCAGTTGCCTGTTACGCAGCGTCGTGTGTTCGTGGTTAGTCGGGCATGTGCTTGTGGAAGTATGTCCCGCAACAAGGTGGACGAAACTATCTTCTCCTGACAACACCATTTTGGACCATTCGGCTCAGCCGGACTCTCCGTACCAGCTTCAACTGGGAGGTGACCAAGAAGCAGCTTTGACCTCCCACGAAGCAACTCCGCCCACTCACGCTGCAACCGCGGTCATGCCCAGCATTGCGCTAGCCCCTTTTCGGACTCGAAACCCGCGGACATGTTCACACACTTCTAAGCGCGCTTTCATCTGCATCGCATCACAGCCAGGAAACGAAATGCAACACCGTCGTGACCTCTTTTCCAGGCAGCACCGCGGGCGAGCTTTTCGACATCTTCGATGCCCTACATCATGTAGCACCGTACAATCACCTCAATGCCGCGATCATCCAGTGAAAGACTGAGTCGGAGCACTGTAGTCTGCAGCCGTTTCTGAAAATTCAGGAGCTCGGGGACAGGCGATCCTCCAAGCTGATCAATCGCATGTGTCCGCTGTTTGGCAATCATGGCCAGGACCTCAACAACCCGCTTCTCCAGGAACTCTTCCTTCAACGCCTCCCACGGAATATTGTCTTGGTATTTGTGGCCGCCGATGATATGCCACTTGACAACCTCGCTGAACTGGCAGACCGCATCGCCTACTACTCCACCGGTACGCTCTCCACCTCAAGCCGGTGGTACACCCTCCATCTCAAGTGAGGACTCCAGGCTTGCTTGACTTGAGAGTCGCCTTGAAGACCTTACCCTTCAGATGGCATCAATCGCACCCTCTTTCACCGAAGCCACCATACGTCCCGCAGCCGCCGGTACTCCCGCACCTCGTCCCGTTCTCAAGATTGCTGTTCCGTAGCACTTAGTGAGGCGGGCTCTCCGGGCATCTGTTGGTATCATCGTACCTTTGGCAGTACCGCCCGTCAGTGCAGCCAGCCCTGCTCATGGGGAGAAAACTAGGAGACCAGACACTGGCGCCGGCAAGTGCACCAGGTCACGCAGTCAGCCGCCTCTTTTACGTTACCAACAAGGTTGCACGCCAACGCTTCTTGGTAGATATGAAAGCAGAAGTCAGCGTCCTAGCGGCCACCAAATCGCCGCCAAAAACTAGCCGATAAACACGGACGGCCAGCGGTCGCCCACAATCAATCTTGGCCTACGTAGAGGTCCAACTAGAAGTCCTACGTAGAAGTTCAGTAGAAGTCCATGTGCCAGCCCAGCAGCGAATTAAAAAAACGATAACGCTGTACGATAAAGGCGATTACCGTGGTATGACTGCCTACTTTGAAACTTTTTATGAAGACTTTGTCCCTAGCTTTTTTTGTCATTACGTTGAGAGTAACTGGTGAGTATTTAGAAATAAAATGCACACTCTAACAGCAAAATACACCCCTACTATTCATGTAACGGATCGAGCAACGTCTAATGGTTTTAATAACTCACTAAAACACCATAACAACATTAACAAGTGTAACTATAAAACCGGTAGGCTAAAAAACAGTGCTACAGCTTGGGATATGTATCACCAATCTGAAGAACTTTACCTTTTCCTTTCGGCTTAAGCCAAACGGTCTTTCTATACCACGTCTCTCACTGGCATGCTACAGAGGAACCCACAACAATTATGGAAAACGATTAACCTGGACCATTCAAAACCGATGTGCTTGCGTGACGAACACCACCATCCCAATGCAGTTCTTGATGTTGCCCGGAAATAAAACTGTGCCTTTAGCTGGGCGCTCACTAAAAGAACCCTACACAAAATTACCCTACTTTCCCTTCTACGATCACCCAGTCATGCCAGGCATTACCTTTGAGGATAACGGTATACTAAAACTGATTCAATGACTAAAACTCACTTCATCACCGGGCGTAAATGGTATAAATTTTAAAATCCTAAAAAATACTAAATGCATATCTAGTGCAATACCTTCACTCATTTTCCAGCAGTCACGTCTATCCAGAGTGGTCCCGCACGGCTGGACGGTTGACAAACATAATTTCAGTGCCAAAAAAAGGTAACCTATCGTCTCAGAATACCTACTGTCCTGTCTGACTCACTAGTATTACTAGTGTACCATGTAAATAAATGGAACACACTATTTTTCCCCATTATAAAATTCATATTGTCCCTCACTTTTTTTCACCCCAATCAATATGGCTGTTTTAAAGGACTAATCTGCGACACCAAGTTAGTTCCATTTGTTTACGAATTAAGTACCAACCAGGGCATTATTGTTCCCGTAGAGTGCCTGTCTTTTCATTTCGAGAAGGCATTTGATAAAGTTCCTCATTTACGATTATTTCTAAAGCTATCTCGCCTCAACCTTGATCCCGTGGTATTCACTTGGTTACGAAATTTCTTAACTGTAAGCAGTTTGTATTCCCTAACTCGCACACTTCTACACTATTTCCCGTTCTCTGAGGAGTGTCTCCAGAAACAGCTTTAGGGCCCTTGCTATTTCTCAATTACATGACGGACTGACCAACTAAAATCCAAACTAATATACGTCTATTTGCTGACGATTGCGTCATATAACGTCCAATCTACTCTCGTAACTACAAATATAATTCTCCACAGTGACCATAGTATTAATAAAACTTGGTGTTATACATGGTTAATGTCTCCTAATGTCACTAAACCAGATTAGTGTTCTTGCATCGCAGACTGCCACACGTCTCGCACTGCTACGCAATTGGTAATTCTGATGTTGCATCTATTCAAACATAAAAATAACTAGGTGTCGTTTTAACCCAGTATCTGACTAGGCCAACTCACCCGCCACGGTGGCTCAGTGGCTAAAGCGTTGCGCTGCTGAGCACGAGGTCGCGGGTTCGATTCCCGGCAGCGCCAGCCGCTTTTTTTTATGGGGGCGAAAAGCAAAAACGCCCGTGTGTACGGGATTTGGGTGCAGGTTACAGATCCCCAGGTGGACAAAATTAATCTGCAGCACCCCACTACGGCGCGCCTCATTGCTTGCGTCGCGTCGGTGCGTTAAACCCTACAATCAATCAATCGACTTGGTCAACTCACATTTCGAACGTGACCAATTATGCTAATCACATTTTTGGTTATCTGCGCCGTAATTTACGTTTTAATACTACATCTGTCAAATTGCCAGTCTATCAAACTTTGGTCCGACCTAAACTTGAGTACGCATGTGCAATCTGGGATCCCCACCTCTCTAACGGTTCTCATACATTCGAATCTGTGCAAAACCGTGCAGCGAGGTTTACGTTTTCGGCCTAGTCATACCACACAATCGTCACTGAAGTAAAAAGCCAAGCTGATCTTCCTTCACTTGAAAAAAGGCGTAAAGTTAGGTGTCTCTGCTTGTTTCACAAGTTTTACCATTCATGTATTGCTCCGACAGTCATTTAAGACGTTCATCATCACCCTGACCGCATAAACCACCCATTGGCTCTTTATCCAAGAAAGACGCTCACCTTTGTCTATCAGCATTCTTTTTATCAAAACAGAAAAAGACGAACGATCTGTCCGCCGACGCCGTTGTCCTCTCTAGTGCCACATAAAGCTAACGAAGACTTTCAGTACCCACCTTCAAGCTCATTGCAACCTATGAATGTACACCCCTCAAGTGAAACCCCAGTATAGGGGCCTGTAACGTATAATAAATAAATAAATAAATAAATAAATAAATAAATAAATAAATAAAAGTTCGTCGGGAGAGCACTCATTACCCTCGCAAACCGACGCGGCAGAACTGATACGGAACGTCCGTTGTCACCGTCGCTTATCTCTATGCACCGTCGTAACGCACTACGTGCAATATTTGGGCGGCCGCACACACATGGCATTCCAGTCATATGTTACCCAGCCCTGTAAGTAGTCTGGAAGTTTTTCGGCAGCGCCCTCATCACAATCGCAAACACAACAGCAAACACCACACCTATACACGAAGCTGGTGTTCACAGCTGCAACCGTACCGTAGGCAAAAGCCATGACAAGAAGCGGAGCGAAGAAACTAGACCACAACATCCATCTTTCTCAAACCATGATGCCAAACAATACAAAAAAGTCGCTTTTACTGTTTTTATTTGTAGCTAGCGCATGCGCAGTAGGGCTCGTCCATATTTCCTTAACATCAGGTTTTCTGGCGTAGCAGTCTCAGATCGCCCGTTGCCAACCCTAATTTTAGCAACGGCTGTTTCTGGACACTGCACTCGGCTACCAGGGTCATGGTGGAGTGGGCTGGTAACACTATCTGAGCAAACAGGCTCTTTTCATTACGGCAAGGAAAAATATATATTCTTTATGTAGCAAATCACACGGCAGATGTGCTAGGGAAAATGGTTCTAGTAAAATACCACTTGAGAACTACAATGGTTCTAGTAAAATCCCACTTGAAAACCACAGTGGTTCTAGTAAAATACCACTTGAAAACCACAATGATTCCAGTAAAATACCACTTGAGAACTAGTTATTTCAGAACTAGCTATATTATAAAGTTACTGGGTCGTAAGGGTCTTCGACTAAAGATGTGCACTTGTGAGGACAACGTATACTCATACTTCTGTATTTCTGCCGTAACAGCTACGCAAAAAGAACTTTTCATCCCTGAGCACCTGTGCAACAGCACTGTAACCTCACAGTTCAATCATTGTGGTCTAACACAACTGGACCTGAAGGGTAATATGCTTGTCCTAATGGCCACATGGCGAAACAAAACTTCTATTAACAAGTATCATGAACCGACTTCTGTAGCTGGTGATCAAATCAGCCTTGAGGCGGTCTTTTAGGCTTAAGCCGACGAGATTCTTATGAAGGGCGATGCCGCCCTCCATCATCGTATTGCCAGACCTTGTCCCCTCTTCCGCCCATCTTTTATGAGCCCACCGAGCTGACGAAAAACTAGGACCACCAGTTTCAGTGGTCGAACCACATCCGTTGAGAAGATTGAGATCGGTCCACTACATTAATCAAATATTTCGTTGGTATCAGGTAAAGCAATTCGTGTACGAGGTTTTATCGCCAAAGAAGCCAATATTTTGAGAATTCATGCATTTGTGTTCTCTTTTGCGAATGGTGAGGACTGCTTACCAAAGTCCACCTGCGGACTGCTGCACTGGTCGACGGACCTGCCGGGTACTTGGTCACCAGAAATAACCTGGAAAAGGGGCAAAAGAAAGCCGTCAGGCAGTAGAGCAGACCCCCCTTCACACGGCGGAGGTCACCTGATTGCGCCTAAAGGTCCATGTACTGTTATGGTGTGTAGCCGTGGCTACAGCAGTGTTGGTCACCTCATCGCACTCTCAGCGTGTTCTATAGGCGTAGTACTAGTTATCGACCACCAGCACACACCGCCATTAGGTTTGTGATTTAGCCCAATTCTGGCATTTCAACTGATTGCTCATCCGTAGTGGGCCTCGTCATTACGGTAAAATATATTATGTGCAGCGCGTTATGCGATCACAATACGGTAATCGGCTATGACACTCTTTCTTCAAATTCTGCTGTCATCTCTTGTCGTTAACCAGCCATAAGCCATTATTTCTGAATCGACATGGCCATCACTCCCTTTGACTGTTGATCGTGTTTCCCGGTCATGAGCACGTCTGCTCCATTTCTGCTAGAGCCATTACAGAAAGAACTGTCTTCGTTGTGCCTTTCGCTAGTCTGCTTTCTTGGGGTATTGAACTCGCTTCGAGATTTGTCCTGTTTGTACAAGGGATACCACTTTTTCGCGAGCAGAATACGCCCGTCTGCTCGGTGAGGAGGTTTGTGAATGAATCTGTCCCGCAGAGACATAAACCTTCTGGAGCACGTTAGCGCATGCTTCCCGGCGACTGCCCGGAGTCGCCTGCGGGAGTTCCGGGCACGACGTTCCCGTAGTTGCTTTAGCGAAAAAATGGACGCGTATCGGCTCCTTTCGTTGCAAATGTTGCCGAAAGACGACAGTCGACTGGCGTTCCTGCTAAGTAACGGCCTCGTTTCTCTTTCCCGCTCACCTCTCATGCTGTTCCTCTCCCGTCTCGCTGCTCCCACGGTAACACTCTAGTTTGCTCAAGTCAATTTAAATTCACCGAATTCCACTGCTCCAGGCTATGTTCCTTGATGCCAGCACTGCCATACGGCAGAAACGCGCGTGAATTGATGCACCCTACAACAAAATTTATAGAACCACGTTGCCCTTCTCCACCAGCGTTCCAAGCGGAACGTTGATCCCATCTATGGAACCTTTCGTTGCTATTGCCGTTTGATTTTTTGAATGCCGCATGGAGGTAGCGCTGGAAGCAGCAGGCGCCGGTTTTCTGCCGTTTATGCAATATTTCAAAAAACCAAGCATCTTTGAACTGTTTAATAAAGGAACACTGCAAATATCACTTGTGTATTGATATTCTGCCTTATATTTGAGTAATGTCTTCTTCTTAAAGGGAAGGTGAAGCGGTTTTAGAATTAAAAGAAAAGTTGACTAGCAGTAAGTACACATTGAATAGTTCATGTGTACGAAATATTTTCCCAATACATGCAATAGAAGCGGCGTAATGCGCTAACAAAAGTGGCCCGATGCCCCGCCCCCATCTCGCCGCGCGATGCCGGAAGACCGAAGAGCGCGGGCGAAAACCGGCTAAAGAACGTCATACCTGGACTTCCGGCCGGATCGGCCGCCTCGGCCATGCTCTTTTCGCCGTGTTTCCTTGTGAATGATACTTGTTGTTGTTGTGGTTGATAGCACTCATTTGTACAATTTTCGTGTTCAAAAAGTATGCACGAACGCCAAACGAGGCATACGTTATCATGCCGTATTCCTAAGCAGAATAATGCCACGCCGGGATGCTTGATAACATACGGAAGCGACAGCCGAGGTGGCTGTGCTTGATGACAGAGAATATACTACACTACGTTAAATACTTTGTAAACCGTTTCAATGCGGTTTTTTTTATGCGACGGACGTGATTGTTCACATTAGATTCTAGATTTAGGAAGGATGGGGAATACTGCTGTACTTTGGCCGGGGATGTTTCGTTCCATTCCAGAAACCAAGTCACATTTGTTCAGGAAATACTTGTTTCGTTAAACGCGTCGGTTTTCTTTCCCTGTGGGCTCAGGACAGTGTTCAAAAAAACAATTTTTTGGCGAAACTAAAACAAGGAATAGAAGTTCTCTCCCGGCTAAGAGGTAAACAGTATTCCTAAAAAGTAAAAGAACCAAGACAACCAGATTACTTATTTTGCAAGTGTACATGTCACGATAGGGTGATGTTTGTCTGGAATTAAAAAAAAAACACCACTCTGAACCACCACCGTGCCATAATTTGTGTTGAATGCGGGGGCCTAATTTTTTGCCCAAGATTCCGTGTGGCTGCATATTATAACCTGGCAAGCACTTGTTGTCACTGAACCTCAAGTGTGCTCCAGTGATAGTCGGTGATATATATATAATGATGATACTAAAAAAATTAGGAGCGAAGAGTAAATATACGGCCTCTGTCCGACTAGCGCGGTAAATGCTTAAATCTAGAAATGCTGAAAGAGGCCAACGATTCATTATCCCAAACGTTTGGTGATTGTTACCTAAAGTAACGTAACTACAACGTGACTGCCTTGTCCGACTGGTCTGCTAATTATAACGAGGTGGCCGTAATATTGTAGCAGTCTGCGCAACGCACAAGCGAAAATGAAGCCCTACTACAGCCAATAATGCTGAGCAGGCACTAGTATGCTGCAGTGTTTTCAGAATAAATGCATGTGAAGCAGTAAGACGCCACTCATCGAAGTGCAGCTACCAATCGCGGAGGCGCCGTAGCGCCGCTGCCGAAATGGCGCGCGCGCGTGGGTCTGTGTACGGGGATGAGTAACGGGGCTGGGGTGGGCGACAACGAACAAAGGAAATGCGGAAGCAGAGTCTGCTTGTTGGTTTATGCGTGTACCGGCAAGATGTGTCTCGCATATACGTTTACAGCGCATGAACGCTATTTTTTCGCGCAGTGCACGTACGTGCTTTTTTCTGGTAGATTGTTTATAAAACGCCCATTAATCTCGGCATAAATGGTTTTGTGTATAATAAGAAACAGTTAAGGCAGGACCTAATATTAACATAAGGTATAAAATCCCCCTATGCTGGTTGCCTAATCGAAAAATATTTTGATGGAACCCACTAGTCGACGTCACAGTCACTGCTCTGGGGTTCTCTGTCGTGTAAAGCAAATTTAAGCTCCAAGATAATTGAACCAACAGCACGGGAAATATTAACATTAACATAACATTAACATAAGGTATAAAATCCCCCTATGCTGCTTGCCTAATTGAAAAATAGTTTGATGGAACCCACTAGTCGACGTCACAGTCACTGCTCTGGGATTTCTCTGTCGTGTAAAGCAAATTTAAGCTCCAAGATAATTGAACCAACAGCACGGGAAATTATAAAACAAAGTTCCAGTCATGTGCGAAAATTAAACTCTAAGCTAAATTGCCGCAAAGGCAACCGTGCGATCGTTCGCAATGCTTCCGACAACCCGCGCGGCCGAAGGGTGTCCTCCTTTGACGTCATGACGGGCGCAACCAATCAGGGGCGTCAAAAGACAAAAAGCGCGCGTCTTTCAAACCGGGCCGCGCTTTTTGCAAGAAAAATGCCACTTGGACTCATGTACGATAAATTTCAATGTGATATTCGGAATCAGCGCGGAAGAAACTATATAACTGTTAATCTAACTCAATTTTTTGGGAAAGCGCTTCAGCTTTCCTTTAAGCAATAATGTTGACAAGTATGAACACTGACACCGGACTTAGACGTTTAGATTTGGCTGTGAGTATATAATACTATTGCGCAGTTTTTGTTATACTTGGGTCGGGTGGATGAATCAAGCCACAGACAGACAGACCGTCAGACAGACACAGAACGAAAATTCTGCGGTAAAGTAGCCCAAGCAAAACTATCACCTTTAAAATAAATTCCGGGCCATCACCACTAACGTCAAACCTGGGGAGCGGCGAAGCATGCAGTGGGTTTAAATGTATTCTTAACGCCTTGGCGTTTTCACCAATGGGGATAAAACCCTGGGGATGTAGCGGCCTACAGCTTTGCTTGAAGCACGAAACATTCTAGCAAGAGGCATTGGAAAACGAGTGTCCTGGTGTGTTCTTTTATACGGGTTACGTTCTAGCGCGAGCCGGAAACGATTGTCCTGTTGTTTTAGCAGCGTGACTAGCGCCAAGCATAAACGAGTGTCCTGGTGTTAAGCACCGTGACTATATCGACGATGACATGAGACGACGTCGTGAACTCCGACATCCCAAACCCGGGGGCGTCATCGCCCCTAAAAAAGAGGGGACCTGAGCGAGCGCCATGGGTCCGTCGCACCGATGGCGGTGAAGATGAAACTGTCAAGCCATCTCTTACCCATTCCTACGTGGAGACGGCCATCAGCAGCTGATGAAAACTGGAAATCTACCGATGCAAGGCCAGTCTACCCGATGATTTACCCTAAGTGGCTGTGCTGTTGGAAGACGATGACGACAGGGATTACGACAACTGCTACCTAATAAAACACTGTGCCTTCGTTAATGGTCTCTTTCTTTTACTGTGCCGTCCAAAACGGCTGCGCACTGATGGGGTAGAGCTGCTTACTGTCTCCTGGGATCCGCTTTGACGGAACAGGCTAGGTCGACCTCCAGCACTGCTGTTTCTCCAACCTTGCATTTTGGTTTTGGACTCTTCTAAACCCTTTTCTGCACCAATCAGCTGACGCCTTGATACACCAAGAAGGAAATCCTCTTCCAGTTACCTTTTATTGGCCCAGCCACGTTCGATCCATGCTCCACTCTCCTTCACATACTTCCACGACTGAGCATTGCACTGAAGCTAACCGCTTTCGGAGTATTCGCCTTTATTTATACTTCATAGAGCCATTAAAATGGATGATTGAAGAAACCTAGTGTCTAGAGTTCTGTCCCCCAGAACCCGAAGCGAAATTTAAATACGTCCGTCGCACATTAACCCAACGTCTTTAATTACGTCCGAAGAAACTTAAAATAAATACTCAATGTATTTCCAACCTGATCTCCAGAAAAACATTCTAGTCGCAAGCAACAAAACCCGAACTGGAAACGGAAGTTACAATCAACGAAAGGTCAACCAAAAAATTGTCGAAGTGTCCACTAGTCGTGCAAGGCTGAACAAACTGTAGTGCTGGCGGCCCTTTTCCTCAGTCGGAGACCGAGCTGTTGCACCGGAAATGCATTTCCGAACTGTCCACTGAAAGGTCTCAATTACTACCAGGCCGGCATCGTTTTGTCCGCAGGCCTTCATATCTCTCACGCGCTAAAACTGGCGGACACTGGCTTCCCGATGTAGCGCACCGGCTTGGCGTATGTAGCACGAACAGGTCTGCTACCCACTTCAGGCACTAACACACGTGAACTGGCAATGAGAAAAGCAAAAGAGTTCACTCCACAAACGCTGAACTGGTGAAGAGGCGAGCACACGAGCGATCATCTCACGAACGCTGAGAGGAGTGTTGTCGAAGGTGGAATCAGACGATGCCAGGCGCTCATCACGAGGCGAACGAGTACTCTAAAACCAGTCGCAACCAGCGTCGTGAAATCAGCGTCTGTATCCAGACCTCTTCTCTGCCCCTACTTCAGGCGTGAACGCAAGTAGACTGGCGAAGAAAAGAGCACGCAAGAAATCACGCCAGAAACGCTAAACTGGCGAAGAGAGTAGCATGAAAGAGACCACGCAAGGAATGCTGGACGCTTCTGGGTGTTTTCCACGCTCGGTAATTTTTTTTTTCTTTTTGCGAGTCCCTCACGTGGGGCAAGCCCATACGCAAGCCTAGACGACACTGGGCACACCTCACGGGAAGCACGCTCACGCGAAAATTTTCCGTAATAGAGACACAAATTCTCATATTCTGGTAGAGAAACTGTATTTTTAGCATTTCTTTTTTCCGACAGGTTTCCAAATAATTCCTTATAAATTTGTTTGCATTTTCTGATATATATTTATGTGTATTTCTTTTCAGTTTCGGGCGATAGCCGGCGTCACCTATGCGTCGTCAAGACACACGGGTGGGCTTGCGTCATTTGAGCACATCGCAAAAATACCACGAAAAATACCAAGCGCACGTGTGCGTAAGCTCCATCGAGCTCCCGGCGTCAGCCAGCTCCACCTTCGAGAACACTCTGCCTATTGCTCGTGGCATGATCTCTCGCATTCTATTCTTCTCGCCAGTTCATGCAGCCATAACTAGAGGGCGGATTTTTAGGCATTAAAAAGGGCATGCAGACTCCAAAAAATATACAGGCAAAACAACGTTTTATTGTTCAAACGCCGGAAATATAGACACCATAATTGTTTACAGGAATGAAAATCATTTCAAATAAACAAGTGCGTGACCTTTATCTGCGACAGCAAAACTAAGAGTGTTATTGTTTATGATGACACAAAGGCGCCAAAAGCCCCACATAGCTGTTCAATTGTCTCACAAAATTGATCAACTAATGGCCATCAATTGGCTTGATTGTACAAGCGCAGTGCTCACATGGATGTTCAATGGCCCCTGTCGCTTGCTAGAGCGTCGCATATAGTGAAACAGGCATGAAAATGAATACTAGAGACATGAAATTAGTCATTTAAAAACTCTTCACTCTGGTAGAAGTTAAGCACGGCAATACCTCAAGCATGTGTAACATTCCGCCGAAGCGAACGCACGGAACGTCTGTGATCGTACGCGTTTTTAAAAGGAGATTGCGCTAACTCCCTGACATCGTCTGTTTTGTCTCATGTAAGTTGTTTGTCCTCACGTCAGTAATTTATACGGATATTAAGGCAGCTAAGTCACTGAAACGAGTAGCGCCATGTTCAAAATACTCGCAGTAAGGTTGGCTTTTACTGCACGGAGGAACAGCCGGCGCAACCCACAGTGGCACAGTGGCAACTTTCGCTTTCTTTTTGTGTAGTGTCCGAGTATAGTTGGAGTATGCCTGACACGATTTCACTGCGAAGCAACAAATGCATGCACAAATATTAACGCAAGAGAGACTACCACTTATCAAGAAATTACTACGCTTTTATATGGGGACTGGTAGATACAACTTTAGCAATTTTCTCATACACCGTGATATCACAATTGAACAATAAAGACATTCCAACACTGCCAAATAGCTTTCGACACTCGAAGCGTTTGTCAAAAGTTGTTTAGCAGGTGAACAGATGAACTCGAATAACAATGTCAAACTGCCCCTGAATGCGAAACTTGCGAACTTGCCTAACGAATTTGCCTAACTTGCCTAGCAACAGCGATGTCTCTAACGAAGGGAAAGGGGTGCCCAGCTCTGCTCTCTCACGAACCTTGCACCAGCAGTGCAAGCTGCGTCAATTTGTGTTCTATAATGCCCAGAAATACAAACGAACAGCCGTCAGCCGTTCACCCGTGACTGCTTCAAGCTTTCCTAGCTCTCTCTCATGATGTATCTTTTTCTCTCGCTCCCTCCTGTTTTACGAACTGGATTGGAAGCAGTCTTCGATGCTTGTGCTTTGCGCGAAGAAGACTGCGAATAATTGAGCAACAATCGGACCAAGTATTCATGATGGTTTCAGTTTAAATGGCGCAAGGCCAACAAGCGCAAAGGTCGCCAGAGACAAAGTTATTTGATGAGGGCAAATGTGCAATTAATTACTAAATTGTCTCAGTAAAAACAAAAGTGAAGCGAATGCATAAAGATGGCTGCTGTATACGGCCAGTATGATTACGCATGATATGAAAGAAGCGGTAAAAACTTGACATATTACATAAATAGTTTAAAATAAAACAAAAAAAAATATGTGATGCGAGGACCACATATTTCGTGTTATTTTCCCCCTTTATTTCACGACTCCTAAAATTCCCTGCATCTACACAAGATTGTCTTTTTCCCTTTTGGCGAAAATTCATTCCCAACAAAGGCCAATTCTTCGCAAAGAACGTCACTGCGCTTCCATGCACTCGGTATTTTCTTCATACTTTTTTCTGGTAACCAAAATGTCACACAGCTCTGCCGTTAAAGACACGTCTGACAGAACCAAAGTACCGTCACGTGCTATGTACCTGCGCATATGCTTTAAAACCGTCAAGGTATACGAAAGGCCACTAAACGTGTAGAGAGAGTGAAGAGGCCGACACCCTCGTTGCTAGATCGAATGCGTCCTGCCTTCGTTTTGCGTGCTCACGGGCAGGCCTGGCTGGTTGTCCACTCCGTTCTTTTCTTCTCCTGTACTTGGTAGAGTACGTGGCATATCACGCCAATTCCTTTGCTGCGCAAACTAAAGGAGGCTAACACCTTAATCTGCAGGATGGTAGCTTAAACTAAAGGAGGCTAACACCTTAATCTGCAGGATGGTAGCTTATCAAAAAGGCTTCAAGAGCTGTGTGTTGACCTCATTGAGATGAATAAAGCGGTTGTGGGGAACCGAATGTAGCCTCAAAAGTAATACTACTAAGCCTTCTTGGTGATACAAAAGCATTTCGAAACATCGACCAAAACTCTGGTTTCTACCAAGTGCGGCTGGCGGACGGTACACAGCGGTTGACATTAGGCATGCCGTTTTGGCGATAGTGTTTCTCCTGCCTCGAACTTTGTATAACAACGGCGTCGTAGTACGTCCAACGCAACGCCTACATCCATCAAGGGGATAATGGGGTAGTCAACATAATATTTATGTGCAAGAATTGGCCACGACCAGGAAGAACATGACAAAGAGATAACGAAGGCACTAGATGACATAAAAAAGCATTTAAAATTTACTGAAGTAATCTGCGCGTTCGCAGCTTACAGCGTTCGCTTTCTCGGAGTGCTAGCTTCAGCGGAAGGTACCTCGCTTAATCCGGTCAAGGTAAATGCCATGCTGAAAACGGTTCCCAAAGCAGTGCTACCAGTTGACGTCAAAGCAGTTTGCTGATGCCTAGACATGTTGAAATATGATGCACCGTTTTTGCAACATCTGTCCATTGTTGTGCCTCCAACCAGAAAGCCGCTATGCAGGATTACGGCTTGCCCCTGGGGCCCAACTGAGGAAGCTGCTTTCCCAGAAATTAACGAGATCCTGGCTTTAAAAGTCTTGATGGCTTTCTGTCACCCGGTAACCAACGGTGACCTCAGCAGATTCAAGCTTGTCTGGGCTCCAGACTTTTCAACTCCAACATGAACCCTGCACAGAGTGGCTCTGACTTCGCGTTCGTTTACCCCGACTACGCAGAGGTAGGCCACACCGAGAAGAAAGAATTGGCGGAAACGTAAGCGGTGCTAAAGTTTGAAGACTTAGTCAGAAGCTGTCGGTTTGTCGTCGGCACACATTATTAACTCGTTGCCACTTCTTCGAGTGAAATGTACGTCAACCTGTAGCTCGATTGATTGATGGATGATTGTCATTAAACAGCCATGCAGAGAAAAAATGAGTTTGTTCCATTCGAAAAATTTTGTGTTTTATATTGCCCCTAGCACTTGTCCGGCAGCAAACTTTTCTTCATTCACAAAGAAATTATTCAATTTAACTTAAAATTTTTATTGTCTCGCAAAATCGTGTGCTTTGTGACGTCTGCCTTAACGTCGCAAGGGTGGGTCTGCAAGTGAACTCCAAGTTCTATTTTTGTTCTACAGCTGACTGCAGAGCTTTCTTTACCGTCAGTCCTCTTAGCCGACGCCAGCCTGCTGCGCCTCACCGCCTTTGTTTTGTTTAACCATACTTGCACCTGGCTTTTTCTTCACTGTAAGTAGAAATCGTTTCGTCAAACATGGAGTACGCTCGACAAACAGGGACACCTAAGACAACGTCGCCTCCACTAATTAGCCAGTGCCGTGTGAGACGACCCCAAAGCACCTCACTGTTGTTCAAGTATAACAAGCATAGTGTGCGTAGTACGAACAGCTATAAACACTAGTACTTGTATGTCGCATGGTCATTCCCTTTTTTCCTAATTATGTAGCTGGTGTGGGCAAAGTTTGCGTGAAAAGTGGTGTCAGTAGCATTTTAACGAGGTGCTCTTTCGAATGACCAAACTTGTGTTATGTTGGCATGGTCCCTTTAAAGGCGCAGCGCCAACCGAGGGCCAAGAGCGCTAAAAACATAAAGGTAAACACTGCTGAAAGACTAAATAGGTCACGTAATGGTAAGTAATGTGATAATGCTCATGAGATCCGGAGTAAACCGACAGGTTGTGATTCGTGATATGAAATAGGTTGTAAACAATTTTTGACAAAGACTCAACTGAACGCTTGATGGGAAATATGGTATCGTCAGCCAAACAGTGCGATGAGTGAAGTGGAATATGTTTGCTGTGGAGTTCTGGAAAGTGTTTATGCCCTGCTGTGTTGTGCCTTACATTGTGAATTACAGACAGGTGTTCTCTGCCCCTACTGTAACCGTAATTAAGGGTACCACGCTTAGATCCACTGCGTCCCTAAGTGCAGCCGCAGCGGCCCTTTTATGCGCCACCTTGTTGCCAGTGATCTAAGCATCGTCTGAAACCCAGCACGGGACCAGTTGAAGTTTTTCAGCATACACAGACAGGATGATGTGAAACACCAGATTGACTATGTGACTTTGCAGGTCTTTTGGGATGCCAATGCGCGCACAATGCTCAATGAATCTATAGAGATGATAGACTTCGGAATTTGATGTTCAGTAATGTCTTGAAGAATGAGTTAACACTAATATGCTTCCTGCTCATAATCGTGGTGTGTAGACTCAAGATTCTGCATCCCAAATTCGCACTTCTGGTCAGTTGGTTTTTGCCACTCTTCACAGAAGAAAAGTCGCATTATAGAGGTGGCGCTGCCCTTGTGGCAAGAGATCAGTAAAAGCACTCCTGAAATACTCTATAAAAGGCACACCAAGTGCAGACGAGTCCTTTTTCCGTCTGTGTGAAAATGGAGCACGAATTGAAGGAATATTCAAAATCTGGGACATTGATGTGTCGCAATTTGCCGATTTAACAGCATGTAGGCTCACTGAGGAGATTTTAAAGGCACTAAGCAAGTCCATGTACGATAGCTGGTGTTCCGGCTCCACGTGTCAAACTCGATTTAGAATGGCCTCATCTGTTAAGTTCCACATCCATGACGGAGCCCCGGGATGAGCCTTGATTCCAACACTTTAATGCGATTTTACACGCAGACTGCTAAACAACACTCCCACAACACTGGCGCGAACCTGCAACGCTAGTAAAACCACAAAACAGTGGTTGTTTGTCTGCTCCATATGAGTGGTGGATAGGACTTTGACAAGGCTGTGCAGTTATGTATTGTGCAGGATGTAAGTCCTGTAAGGTGCAGAATGAGTGATAGCTTTTCATACAACACTGCACCTAAGCGTTTGTGTTCCTGCTTTACAGGAACACAGGTACCATTTCCGCTAATTTCTGATTAGGGCCTTATCTCACACCTCTTGGGGAACACGACACAAGCAGCTTTCTCGGGGTTTGTTTTAAATCTGGCCTTGTTTTCTGAGCTGCTAAGTTTGTTTGCACGAAGTTTGCACGAACTTGGCGTTCACAAATTGCCAGATTACATGATTTAAGTAAATTTGCTACGCATATGTTGCCTAAGAAATATATGGTGGCAGTCCGTTACAAGATTTCGTTGTAAACAACCTGCAGCTTAATTTACCCTTTGCAGCACGCCATTTTCTTAAATGCGCACTTAATACAGTGCATTACCAAATCTCAACACCATAGGTTCTTTTTGACGTCTAACTCGGAAGAGTGTTTGGCATCTTTGCCATGACACCGAATAATTTCAGTTCTCTGAGTATGCCGTACTGCCATACCGTATCATAAGCCATTTTGATGTCAAAAGTGTGGCCGTCTAAAACTGGTTATGTATGAAGCCGTCTTTAATTTACGATTCCAAGCCACAAGTTGATCGTGTGTACATCTTCCCGCACTAAAACCTGCCTGGCAGCTTGTGAGAAGACAAATGCACTCTACAACGTGCACACGTCACCTGTTTATATTCTCTAGAAGCTTGTACAGGCCGCTTTCAAGGGCAACAAAACGATAACTTATGGTTTAAAGTTGGGTCCTTTCCCTGTTTATAACGTACCGCAAATATGGCCTCCCTCCAGGCCCTTTGAAGGCACCCCGAAAACCATATTTTGTTGTAAAAATGTAGGGTTATTTCATGCGTGTCTGTTTGTACGTGTTGTGTGTTTGTGTATGTAATGTAGTGTTGGTCGTGAGCCGAAGATTTACACGTTCTCAGAGAAGCCTCAGCTCCTTATGTGTAAACTGCAAGGTATAGGAAGGGTTTGACCTAGCCTGCAAGGGCATTTTTTCCGCAGATATTCTGTGTTGCATGAAAGCCTTCGTGCAGCGTGTGGAACTGGACACGCTTTGGAAGTGTTGTGCAGGTGTGTTAGCCTGGTATTCAAGGGTCTGAACTGACCAGAGGCAGGCTGAGCCTGCTGCCCGTTCAGTTTCCGTATTCATGTCCAGACGTTGCGTGTGTCTGTGCTTAACATTATGGATGCCAGGAAGGCTCACCAACACACTTTCTATGAGCGTCCGGCCGTTCTGTGAATGCATCCCAGTTGGCTCTACTTTCGTGAAACTTATTGTAGTTTGCACTGTCTCGGTCTTTGGGTCTTTACCTCCATATGTTAATGTGGTAAATGTGGTTGGGAAGTGGTCCCTACCATATGGGTTCGTGCCCACGTCTTACTCAAAAATGGGAAAAAACAATTGCAGAGCCAATACCAAGTCAAGGTGTGAGTACGTGTGTCCTATATGGTAGAAGTAGGGTACATATTTCTTTTTTAATAGACATGGCCCCGAGAATTTAAGAAACTTTTCAATAAGGCGACATTGGGCTTCCGTTTGGAACATTTGAACTGCACTTAAACGGGACAGACGAGAGCAGGACAGGGCGCCAACTAGCAACAACAAAGTTTGTCACCGTGGCGGACTATATACCCTCGAAGAAAGAACGAAACACGTATAAGGGGAAGGAACAGAAAAATATTGACATTTTAAAGTATATATATCTACACATAGGGACACGCGCAAAGAATGTTGTCATCGCTTAAAAATTTGTGCTCGTTTTGTAGCAAGCCAAGAGATGGCTTCTGACAGATGAATCAATACGCCTGTGAACGACGTGCACCTCGAAGATCTCTCGTGCGCACTGACATTTGTATTTTGGAAGCACAGGTGTCTAGTCGAATTCGGGCGTGCACTTGCACTTGGCACAATATACGGCGAGATTACTGCCTGTTGCTTTCTTGAAAGTGTCTGCATGCTCCCGCCGCTGGACGTTTAAACAACCCCCTTTTACCCGTGTAGGAGCCGTGTAGGCTTGCTAGTTAGGATGGCTGGTGCAAAGGGCCAGCTGCTTATTGTGCGTGGTAAGAAATGCGGTGTAAAGTACCCTTAGCATTTTCTTGGTTTTTGCAACTGCCCGGCCATCGCCGCAATATTGGACAATCTCGCTATGTGGGTATAATTTCCTTTACAAACGTGTGCAGGGGACACTCTGTGGTGGTCGCGAAGCGTGCACACACGAGCGCCAGGCATTTGCTAGATTTTGTTAACTGCCGGGCGGTCTCCGCGAGGCCCGCGCTCACGTGAGCGTTCTCGGCAAATCCTTCCTATTTGCGACTGCGGACACGAAAAATTACAATTTGATAACCAGCTTCGCTGCTAAAATGGATTTTCTTTCAAATAATTTATAACGCACATATGAAAAACAATAAGGACGTTACTTAGTACTCTTCGGGAAAATTTTTAATTCTGTCCGGTGGCCTTCATATAATTAGGATGTCAAGTACGTATAAGCCCTCCTCACACCTGCTACACAGCAGTATCGAAGACCTGGTGAGCGAGTGAGTGCGTCACATTCTTGTAGCTTATCCGCAGCCTTACTATGCTAACTTCCATGTGCCGGTTGAGTGAGTTGGTTGTGTATCCTCCAAAGGGTGGTTTTATTACGTGTAGTTCGCTGCCTATTCACTTCAGTCTACGTGCCATGTTTTCGAGGTTGTTGTCTGATGTGTGGCTTGATGTCAATGTATGGCCCTGTTATGTCAACTGTGCCTTGAAGGGGGCACGAGGCTTTCCAATTCGAAAAAATGACGAATCGATTATTTTTTAATCCAAGTATTCCACGGATATATGTGTCATTATGAACGTTGCGAAGTGTTACCGCAAAATACCGTCGAAAACGGGAATTAAGAAATAGTTTTGTGAGCTGCGGTGGCGAAAAATACGCCCAAAAGGACAAAAAAAGGCATTTTCGAACCGTTGAATCCGGGCAAAAATGTCACCTGGTGCGGCCCATTTGGTATGATTATATAGGCCCAGCAATGCTCATTTTGTTTCCATTCATCTCTTTTTCTTCGTTCGTTGATAAATCCACGAACGGCAGAAAAAGACCAACGCAGAAACGAAGCCAATAAAAGCTGCTGAAGCGTGATAGGCCCCCCTCTCGGGGTACACTGAAAGAGCATCCTTGATTGGGCGTTGCTGCGGCAATGCAAGGTGGTGGCCTTGCGAGCTGCGTTGTTCGTGATCCCAGTTCATGTTGGGTGCTTCGGTTGGCCACGTTTCCGTTCACATATTTTTTTCTCCTGTAGTATTCAGCACGTACATCAAGCTGACTGGAATTTAGTTTATTTTAATTATGAACTGCAAGCCCATTTGTGTGCACTCGCTTTTGAGGCATGAAAGCAGCAATGCACATAAAAATACGTCAGCAATAGCAATATCAAAAAATGGGTACACAGGGTGGTTAATGTTCAATACAATCCACTGATTACACAGAGCCGGTTAATGATTCAGTGAGGCAGTTCCCGTCTTTTATTGATCGAGGAAAGTATTAGTATATGAAAGCGTTATTTCCTCCGAAATACCGTGCAAAGGAATGAGCCTGCCGATGCCGTGTTTCGTTTGTGTTGTAGATACAAATAACGATGTATTGACAGGCTCTGATTCAAAGGGAAAAGAAATTTGTGCCGCAAAATTTACGCCGTTTTTAAGAGGGTGAATACTGTGTTGTTTCATAACGTTAATACGGGAGTCAGATCTTCCATACTTGGCCCAAATAAAACGAACTCCTTCGTGTTTGATCCTTTCAAGTGTCTCGTTATTTTTTAGTGTGAGTCGCAGACGATTCATAAATAGTCTAAATTGGGTAGTGTAACAGTTGTATAACATAGTTTTTTAACAGTGGCAGCAGCATGCTTCAGTTTTTGTCTTAAAAGCCAAGTTTATGAAAGTATACGCGAAGACATTAGAAATGTGCTCATTCCAGCTGATGTTGCTGGTTAAAATGTCAACAAAGTGCATGTACTCAACACAATCATCCACGTCCTTAGAACCAGATTTATATGTGACTGGTAAATTAGCTTTTTTAGAGGAGAAGCCCCTTAGGGTTCGTGCTATCGGCGTCTCCTTTTGTCGTCGTCGTGACCACGGTTGTAAAACACCGGGACACTCGTTTTCCAACGCCTCGGACTGGAACGTAAATCGTACAAAGAGAAAACTCCGAGACACTCTTTTCTGACACCTTGAGGCAGAACGTTTCATCTCCTGGAAAAAAAACACGTACTAAAAGAACACACCAAAACACTCGTTTTACAACGCCTCGCGCTAGAACGCTTGGTGCTTCAAAGGCATGAGACTTTTGCAGCAAAGCTCTATGCCTCTACATGCCCAACGTTTCAACCTCCGTGGGCAAAAACGCCAAGACGCCAAGAATGCGGTTATTTCATGGTTTGCACCTCCTCAGGTTTCACGTTCGTGGTGAATATTCGGGATGTTTTGTTGCTTACTCGAATGAATACGACTTGGCCCGTGTTTAACTTCATGTTCCATTCCTCGAACCATGCAAAGATGCAATGCCCGAGATCATGAGCCACATTACGGGAAGTTGTGTGGCTCGAAAGACGGAGCTCATTGAACGCCGCGAGTTGCGTGTGACTCTTGATGCACACTGCGCTGTCAATATATTAATCAGGAAAAACAATACTTTTATAAAACGTACTTGACTTCCTCTTTGCACTGTAATGAAAGCCGAAAATCTCCGTGCAATGCTTCGCACACACCATATCTAAGACCAACGTATCCGCAGTAAATATAAAGTGTGATACTTGCCAAATCTTGGGTGCGTCGTGTTATGTAGTCCATAAACATTTGCTCCAGATGTTGTTTCATTGCTGACACATCCATTGGTGGCTCTTTCATGCTAACACCACCTGATAGCTATAACGCAGTATGTTCCAGTCAAACATAACAAAGGTGCTGTAGCGCTTTCAACAATGCACTAAACCCCTAAACACATTTTTAACTACCTCAGACAAAAATTGATAACCAGTCTTTAAGAAAAATATCGAGAAAAGCAAATTACACTACCTCACCAAACAATCGAAACAGCGCTGCTAAACACCTACAAACCTGGCTATTTTACCTTATATAAAAGTATTTAAGGTAGCTGAAAAGACAAGGGCCCTCTGCATACCGTGAACATTGTATGCTGGCATTCCTGGTCGACTTCATATTCGCAATGCATTATATTGTATTTTGTCCTTGTATTTACGAAATAACGGTTAATACTACAACCCTTACCTTGTAGAAGGCAAAATTGCATTGTTTTCTAGCAGCTTCTATAACATCTGCAAATACTGCTGCTTGAAAACCGAATTCCGGACACAAATTATTGTGCAGAACAAAAAATGAGCCAAGTGTCCCTGATTGAACGCCGGTGAACGCTGACGTTAACGAAGTTGCCTGGCGTTTCTCTAATCGCAAGGCTAAGCCTCACAGAACTTCTCAAAGCCAGCAGACGGATTGGCATTCCTGCCAATTCAGTTATTCCAGGTTCCGCCTCTCAGGACACTTACTTCCACATTTTGTTACTTTTGAACTAAGAACGCTGCCAAAAAAGGGCGCCGCGAGTGCTATTTGTATTTTGAGGCCAAGAAATTTCTTCGAGGCATATTTTTAGTATCCCGAAATAAAGCAGCCATGTATGTTTGATAAAACAACAATCCAACCATTTTTTGTATTGATGTCTTTCCACAAAAATGCCTAACGTTTCCTTGTTGCTCAACCATGTTGACAAGTATTAATACTACCACCATATTTAGTGGTTCGGTAAAGCTTTGCTTATATCACCGTCTCGTTCAATACTGCTTTTAATTTGCTGCACGTTTGCTTGACGTTTGCTCTCCCCTTCGCCTGTCTATGCCCTCCCACATATGCCGCGCGTACGTTAACACACCTCGATCCAAGAAAGCCTCGACCAACCTTAGCGAAAAGTAATACCTTTGAAATACGTACGAGTAAACTTGAAGTGCACTTCAAGTAGGCTTTCTATTTGTGGATACATTGCAAATGCAGTGACAAGTTTTTTTTATAAAAATTGTTACTAAGTATGTGAAATACATTTAAAAAACGGGGAGAATACAGTATTTATAATTACGGTCAAAATATATTCAAAATGCACAGAACCTTGTCAATGTGCGCCTAATTATTCAGAATATATTCAAAATGCCTTTTGTTCCTCAAAACGATCACGGGGTAATTTCAGTGTAAACATACTACAAATGCGCTTACCTAAATACACTTTGAGCAGTGCTCTGAGAATACTTTAAAAATATGCGGAAGCATATAAACATACTCGGGTTATGTTCGAAATATATTTCAATAGAATTTTTTTTTGCTTGAATGAATATGGCAGCAATACGACGTACATTGAAAAAATAATGAAAATACGTTGAAATGTATTAAACAAAACTATCAAAATGCATTTCGAGTGCGTTATAGGCGCTGATTCAGGGGCTGAATGCACGTCAAACATACATGAAGCACCTGGTAAAATACATTTCAAATGAATTAAAGCACTAACAAAATTTTGTCCGAAATGTTATTACAGATAGTGGGAGAAACAGAGAGAGACTTACGCTTACTGCGTCTACGGCAGGCATACAAATAAAGTTCTAAACACTATAGAGAAACTCATAGTACAAATGTGTGACCCATGGTGTTTGAGCACATTCCTCAAAGCAAGAACACCGAATTCAACAACTGTGTATGAAGAACCTAACACGTCGCATCAGTTGTTACGACTATCTCTGTAGAGGGGTCGAAATTTGTCTTTCTCTGAAAAATATTGACCTTATATGGAGAACGTTGCCAATGCTTGCTAGTGCGACCGATCTCTTCCGCTCACTACTTCCACCTCAGTACGCAGTACGTGCGGCACCAGAAGTGGCGGCGCTGTGCACCCCACTTTACTTCTTGTCTGCCCTCGCTGCGTTTCCTTGGCCTGTCTAGTGGCGTCACAAGTTTGCAACATCTTCAAAGGGCAGTTGTCTTGCAAGCGCAGGCTCTGGTTGGATTGCGCGTTACAGCGGCGTTTGTAAGGGGATTCCTCTTTAGCGAAAGGTAAGCAGCATTCACCATCTATGTGCTCAAAGGCATCGCACCACAATTAATCGACGTGTATTTGCCTTGCGATAGAAAGAGTGTAAACGCTTCATATAAAATTCGCAAGTGGTTATTAGGCTTCGCTCCGCTTGCGATCAAGATGTCATATCGTAAGCACTCCTTGCAAGGCAATGTGCTCACAAGTCTACGACAGCTGGACGCATCCGACTTTTCACGGCTTTCCTTTTGCGTTTGGGTACTGCTAAATAACCGGGGGTCATTTGCTATGAGTTTCGTTTTAGATCGAGTTATTCCGTCCTGATCTTACTGAGGTGTAACACCTTCATTAGACAGAGACCAGCCTGAACGTTTGTAGTACAGCCTGATCGCCGCCCATGTTTACACGATGGAGAAATTTGCTAAATGTATTCATGAATGCAGCTTTGTTTTGTTTTCTGGCGGCTCCCCCCCTCCCCTTATTTTTTTCCTATTTCCAATCGGTGTCAGCGCGAGTCGCTCAGATGTTCCCAGCATCTGCCGTATGGGGAACAAACCCAGTTGGGACGTAGGCATATCCGTGACAACGTGCATGGCCGGGCTGGAGTGCGGGGAGGAGAGGATCCTGCTGTGGGAGTGATCGCACCTGGCGATTTTTGTTGGTCGCATACCACATTTCTGGAACCTAAAGCTAACAGTGATAGAGTTTATGCCTGTGGTGATGCACTGTGCCGGAGCGTGGTGGTGTAGGATTGACCACAAGCGAAGGAGGACGAGGTGTGTTCCTCTACGGAGGAAGAGGAAGAGGAAGACGGCATGCGCTCGGGTTTCTGGGTGCTGCAATCTCGTCAAGGCGGGTTTGTGCGTGCTATGCCGGGCTGCTGGATCCTGACGGCCAGAGTTTCACCTTTCCTGAGCCCCGGGTCTGTTCTGGTGGCTTCATTCGAGGTGTCCGGGAAGAGCCCTGGCCATCCCGTCCGTGGTCTCCAGAGGCTTCGCGGCGTAGGCCCGAGCGGAGACCTGGGTCTGCGCCAAGCCCCCAAGGCCTGACGTGGGGTGTGTGCTACCCGGGAAGTGCACCAGGCCGCACATCGTCAAGCGACCCCCATGCAACGTCCACAGGCCAGCGGTCAGACCTCGTAGCGTAGGCCCGAGGCGCCACAGCAAGCACAAGCGCTCTCCGCGAGTACGTTCAGGTCACGATCAACATGGCTGAATAGTGTGACAGACGCCGTACTTCGAACGGGGTGAGGCTACCCCTGCTTTGCCTGTGTTGGCGATCAGCGAACACTATTTCCCTCTCGTGACTGTGTACGCTGTTAACGTCTCCGTGTACCTTCTACCCCGTGTGCCTAGTTTGTGCCTGTTATGGTACTCGTCCTGCGCCCCTAATATACATCTCCTTGACGTTCTGCATCCGATGTCGTCGCTCCGTACGAAGGTCTAGCGCGAGGTGCTAGCGGGATCCTTCATCACAAAAATTGGGGAGCCTGTCAGGATTCCCGTTAACACACTGACCTACGAAACGCTATCTCGTCCGGAAAACCTCGCATAATGGATCTCGAGAAATTAACCGCGCTCGGGGTACAGTACGGACTATCCGGGCCTGAGCTGCGAGCTTGGGTCGAGAAAGAACGCGCCGAGAAGCGCGACGCCCGAGCTGTAGAAAGAGAGGCGCGTCGCGAGGACGACGAGAGACGGAAATAGTGTTCGCTGATCGCCAACATAGTCAAAGCAGGGGTCGCCTCACCACGTTCGAAGTACGGCGTCAGTCGCACTATCCAGCCATGTCAATCATGAGCTGAACGGACTCGCGGAGAGCGCTTGTGCTTGCTGTGGCGCTCGGGCCTACGCCGCGAGGTCTGACCGCTGGCCTGTGGAAGTTGCCTGGGGGTCGCTTGACGATGTGCGGCCTGGTGCACTTTCCGGGTAGCACACACCCCTCGTCAGGCCTCGGGTGCTTGGCGCGGACCCCGGTCTCCGCTCGGGCCCATGCCGCGAACCCTCTGGAGACCACGGATGGGACGGCCAGGGCTTCCCGGACATCCCAAAAGGAGCCACCAGGACGAGCCCGGGGCTCAGGAAAGGTGAAGCTCTGGCCGTCAGAATCCAGCAGCCCGGCACAGCACGCACAAACCCGCCTTGAGAGATTGCCGCACCCAGAAACCCGAGCGAACGCCGTCTTCCTCTTCCTGATCCTCCGTAGCGGCAAACACCTCGTCCATCGCTTGTGGTCAACCCCACACCACCACGCTCCGGCACAGTGCATCACCACAATGCCGTCTGTCCAGAAGTAACCAAGAGTCTTACAAGACCCACGTAAGGTTCAGTGCAAGTGGTTTGCGACACTACGTCGTTCATGCCGAGGCAATTTTAATAGTTTATCGATCTAAGACAAACTGCACGAGAGTAGCCGACAAGTTGCCGCACCTTTCATTCTGATCAGTTGCCGTCCTTACCGCCCAGGAGAACCAAGAAGTAGCAAAGAAAGAACAAAGAAGAACATGGGGCCAAAGAGGGAGGCACGCAGTTCCTGAAACGAGCCTGCGAGTTCCCCTGGAAAGTCTCCGTGCTGCCGTGTGAGTCCTTCTTTGTTGTTTCAATTGGTACCCCCAAAAGTTCCAGAAATTTGGAGCATCCTACTCTTCCTCTTTTGTGCTTCGTTGCCGTATTTTTTTCGTAGTACACTCATGACCGACATGTGCGCGCGTTTCGAGAGGCCCTTGGGACGCTTGACGTTGGTTGTAAATAAAAACTGCCCAAAGGCACAGCAGAACGGCAAGTCCAGAGCGAGGACTCGTGTGCTCCTTGGCAAGTTGTGCACGTTTAGCAGCCGCAATTGCTCATTTGCGTCTCAGGTGCATTTTAAATGGTTTTCACTTTTAAATCATTTGAAATATTTTTTTTTGTTTTCTTTTTTCACTTCAGGGGCCGGCGAAATTATCCGCTTTGGAGACATCGAAGGACGGAGAAGTCAACTCCACAAAGCTTCATCTACGCTGGATCAGAGGTGGCTGAAAGGCAGTCATGCCAAGTTGCTGATCATAACGGGGAAATGGGCCCCTTATCTAAGGTGTGCAAGAAACAAATTTCAAAATTCCAATATGTGTGTATACGTGTTGTTCTTTCCAGTCGTTTGCTGGCCCCATTTACCGCAGTGCCGCTTGAACTTTACACACTCAAGCATATCGTTGCGCTACAGCGTATTACAATTTATAAAACCTCAAAACAAAATGTTCTTGCATGATAGTTGACAAATTCCAATAGCATTTTCTCAGTGTATTTACGGGTTTTACTTAGTATACACTAGTCACACATCTTTAATGTAGTTTAAAGAGTGTTCTCTGTGTATTCAAAATGCATTAACAGGACATTGTATAAGTGTTTAATATTGTATTTTCTGTACATTTTCTAATAATTTAAACTACAGTGAATTATATTTTCGCTGCACTGATAACGTATCTGGGCGATAGATTCGGAATACATTTCTCACGTATTTAAAGTGCACATGCAATGTAGACAAAATAGAGCAAAATAAATACACATATTAAATACATTCAAAATACATTAAAAGTATGGCTTCTTTTCGCTAAGTGCAAGAACACCTTCGCTGTCAAAAGTCGATTATTCAACTTAGGAAAAATGTACAAATTCTCTGAAACATATATGGTAGGCGACCAAGCATCCGTAAAACTTTCGAAAGTGGCTGCTCTGTAACATGAAAACACCTCATCTGGTACAATAGGCTTGATATAGGCTTGATACTATTTTTCAACCTCCATCAAGGCCCCATGAGCAGTCATAACTCTTCCAAAAGCATTTCGGTTGCTCTATCAAGGCTAAAGTGTCTCCTCAGCTCCACAATGCATAAAATATAAATTGTCTGCTTTCAATGATGTCAAAAAGTTGCGTGCAAACTTGCCCACCTGAATGGTCATGCTATAAAATAGACCAAGAAATAACAAAAGCTTCCTACGACCAGTTTCGTGCAGACGAACCTTGTAAGCTAACGAATAGTGCTTTACCGTTTTTCTTTTTAGCTACCGTCAATTGAAGCTGTTCAGATTAGGCGACTATGAGGTCCGACATTAGCGCTTTTACCCATTCGGATGTCATTTTTTGAAGAGGTAATTATAAGGTGGTAGAAAAAATAGTTATAAAAGTACTTTTAAAGCATAATTATCTCCATGGAATATCACGGTTTTCTTTTTATTTCTACTATAAATAACACTTCGAATGCTTCCGGCAGCAAAACCCCGCATGTAGATAACATTGGTTCTTTAACATAAACCCAACTTGGCATGTTTTACTGCACTTTTAAAGCGACGCATCAGAACGCTGATACGAGCAAAAGCAGATCAGCTGTTCGCACAAAAATGAAACACCAGTACAAGCTAGTCAGGAAAATTTTAGAAAAGATAGAGGAGTAGCAGACACAAACGTCACTTCGTCCAACTTCGCAGTGATTAGCTCACGGATTTCCCCTTTGCACAAGTTGGGACCCCGCAGAATAAGGACACGTATTTGTGCAGTTTCGATGGTGTGGCAAATAAACAAGCAATCCTAAGCGCGGCCTGTCACCACCACCATCATTCCTTTGCATCTTTTCCACCGAACCCATTCACTGATGTATTAGTTGTGGCCGGTCCGCACTCCCTTCTGGGTTTTCTTGCGTTATTACCATGAAAATGTTTTCGTAGTAATGCAGTTTGATATCTTGCAGGACATATAAGTCATTTGGTCAGGATTATCTTATCCGTAAATATCAATTTTCTGCGCATACGCATACAACACTCAACGAACAGAAAAAATAATCACCAGCTAATTAGGATTTGCAGATGTTTGGAAAATTTTGTGGTACAATATCCTTTGAAACCAAGCATCACACAATGCGTCACTTGCAGTTAAAACGCAAACGCAACATTGCCGTCGTAGCTTTGCAGCACCTGACTCGCTGCGACTGTTCTCCTAAGATAACACGAAGCAACACGGATGCCTAACTTGCTATGGAAGACCCATTATACCGCTTTCTCGGGTTCGCACTACAATAGGGTGGGAGTAAATGCCGAAAAATCTTTTGGCTACCATCACTCCCACATAACGTTCATGACTGGCTAAGTACGGGGCACCTACCTTCAGTTCGATGTACCTAACTACTTTTCAAGTAATATACAAGCCCCTCACTTCAATTCTAACTGTCAAAACAATTTCTCGCACATTTCGTGCGACCTCAGGACGTAATGCTACCCTGCAAGCAGCGCATCACGCGCACATACTATGTGTGAGAAGCCCGCTTAGTATGGCGAATGTGCCCCACACTTCAGCCCCGGTAGCCCACTTTCTTTACCCATGCGCGAAGCCGAGCCCCTTCTCACTGTTCAAGCCTGCTCCGGTTTCCTTCCCTTTTGCGGAAAAAACGCCGTGACACGTTGGCAATCCGCATGCAAGGCAATCATCGCTCAAATACAACAATGCACGGGGTACAAATACCAACTAACATACATGAATATATTTGATTTTTTTAGAGAAAGGTGCACAAAGAAAACATGCTACCTGTGAACGTATGAAGGTTCTCTGGTCTAATCCAGCCTGAAGATGGTTTGGGGGTGCTTTGGTGAGCGCTAGCCATTTTTGAGAATCACATGTTTCTTCAAGGATCTGTAAATCTAAAAGAACAATATTTATCAAAAGCACATAACTTTTTGCTCCTTGCGTCAAAAAACTTACTTTCACATGATGATTTCCAGGTATGCAAAACATTGTAAACTTTTTCTGTTCCGAGAAATAGAAGATATTGCTCCTTGGAAACCATTTTGATTTCGAAGCATTTTTCTTTAGCACCTAGAAAAAAAAACAGACACAAGCTTTGCTGCACATCTACAAACACACACTTTAAATTTACTACATCCTCAATATCATGACTGTAACAATGGATAACGCTTTACTGCTCTGCAAAAACGTGTGTAGTTCCCCAATTCAATGCCTGAACAAAACGGCCTGAAAGCCATTATGCTCAATCTTCAACACCCTGAAAGCCATTGTGCTCAGACATCGCTTCTTTCAATCGTTGGCAAATCGAAACAGGAGAAAAAAATGCCGCACAGAAAAGTGTAGAAAATTCGAATGTCCATAGGTGAGGATAAATGTCTCTAAAGAATATCTGTGCGCAAGAACTCGTCGTGGTAATAAACTCCCGTGTTTCTACTTTTTAACTCCACATGAAAAGTTACTCAGCTACTCAGCATATTGTCATCTCGTCATGTTAAGCAGGACCATTTGAACAGTACAGAATCTAAAGATTGATTGTAGGGTTTGACGTGCCGACGCGACGCAGGCGATGACGTCCGCCGTAGTGGAGGGCTCCGGATTATTTTGGAACACCCGTGGATCTTTAACGTGCGGCGAAATCTCGTACACACGGGCGTTTTTGCTTTTCGCCTCCATCAGAAAAGCGACCGCCGCGGTTGGCAATCGAACCCGCGACCTCATGCTCAGGAGCGCAACGCCTTAGCCACTGAGCCACCGCGGCAGGCAACAGTACAGAATTTGTAATAACAGTGTAGATGTGGTCAATCACGAGGACGTTAGCGGAAAAAAACACCAAATGAAGAGAAGGACGAAGGCCCTTTTTCCGGTGCTTTTGCCCAGCTGCGTCATCATTTTAACTATCCGTGCAGTCAATGGAGCTTAGTCATTAGAACGTTTTCTAGCTTTAACAACATGCTACATTTGTGGTGGAGGGTGCGGGTTATGAACTCCATATGCATCGAGAAGACAGTGTTGCTGTAGGCGAAGAGCCTCCAAGAGAGCTCACTCCTGTTCACCAACGCACCAGTCGTTGACTCGAAGGGGCTTCATCTGAATTTGGACTGCTCATAACGACAATAAGGACAGATTGTGAGATGGAGAAGGGACTCCAGACCTGCACCACAAAAGTATCGCAGGTATAAAGAAAAGGAAGGAATGGGGAGCGAAAATTGGGTTAAGGGATTGGCATAAAAGTGGTTGGGATAGGAAAGGGATGGGGTAAGGGGTAAAGGAATAAATCTACCATCAGCGACCACCGCCCGGGAACGGGCCCAACATCAGCGGCGTTTATTAATTTTTTTTTTTTTTTGAATAGACAAAAGTATACATTCAGTTGCTTCTGTCAAAACTACAATTATACAAGAATTAAGCTTGAGAAAGAGAATATTAACACTCGTTTGTGCTGGAACAATGTCTTGTAGTCAGTAGACTTGTACTGCTATTGCTTGATCTTGACTTGAATACTTGAAGACGATGACGATGACTCAGACGAAGTGCTTGTCTGTAGTCATGTTGTCTGGCTCTGTAGAACTTGCCCGTTTTCTTGCTGTTGTTGTTCAGTTGAGTTGAGGACAGCTTGCCTTGTATTCATCTTCAAGAAGGACTTGGCCTTAGTTCCTTAATGTATTTATGTTGTAAATAATGTTGTTATAGCGTTCGAGCCAATATGGCGAGAGATGCAGGTGGAGGAAACCTCACCAAATTGGCCTTACACCCCATCTCCAATCACATCTGACTCAAATATTGTTGTTATCTGTGGTTAAAAGTTAACATTATTTGTTCGCATTTACATTACACAGTCGTTAATTTTTTAATACCATTGCTTCAGGAATCTTTCTGGTTTGTTCGTGTTTAATGATTTCATGTTTCCGCTTTCCAAAATTTGGTCCTAGCTTCTGAACCATTTTGGTCCTCCTTGGTAACTAGTTTACATTTGGTTAGGTAATGATCAACGTTTCTGCTTCGTCCTTACATATCAAGTAAGGTTAAATTATTGGAAACTACAAATTCGATTATTTAATCTCCTTTCTCGTCTGTGATGTAACTACCATAATTCGCCTTTTGCATTAAAATCTCTTATTCATATATCCAAATAATTACTACTACGAATGAAGTTTTCTATTTTGAATAAGGTTGTGGTGACAACTTCACGTGGAGGACAATCGTAATTTACCACCTATTTCTAATTGTTTTTTTTTATACTAGACTGTTTTGTTCTATTACGAAGGAAATATTGTTAAGAGATTTGTTTGCCTTAAACGTTCTGCCTAAATAACCTGAATAACATGAAGTTCTGACTTACTCCCACTTGTGGTGTTGCAAGCCATGTTGTTAGTGTAGACGGGCCAAGACCTTCCTCTTCTCCGCATCCAACCAGTCAAGGTACACTGGGCACCTCCATGACATCATCGAATGCTCTTTGTTGCTCTTCCGTCCTTCTTCTTTGCATACTCGACAGCTTGCCATGTTCTCACACCCCTCACTTCGATGACCTTCAAGTCCACAATTAATGCATCGGATTGGGCCATTGCATGTGATGGCCCTATGTCCATGTTCGGCACACTTTGTACACCTTGGAAGGAAAAAGTCATCGAACACTGGGCAGTGATCCCACCCAATGTTGAGATGTGTTTTGTCCTTAAGTGCTTCCGCACCTTTCCTGTTTAGGGCCAAAATAGTTGTCATTCCTTGCTTTCCTTTCCAAGACTTTTGGATCCTGATGTCCGCTGGTTGGCATGCCAGGTGATTTTGTTCAATGATCATTTCTGGCAAGGTGGTGAGATCAGTCTCGTCAGCAATGCCGATGACCTTCACAGTGTACAAAGGTTCCCTTGGTTTCCGTACTTGTAGATGATGTAATGCTGCGCTGCCCTGTAGTTCTGCCTGTATCTTGCTGGCAGCTACCTTACTGTTCGTCGTAATGACAACCCCCTCTCGGCCTGGTCTCATTGTAGCGTCTTGTATGCCGAGTTTGGTTAGGCTGACCTGTTTCCTGATTAGCTGTGCCACTTCCTTCTTCTCCATGTTTCCTGAAGAAACCACCATTGCGTACGTTGGTTTCTGTTTGTCTTTGTCAAAGACAGTCTCCTGCTCTGTGGGAAATACTCCAGCGCTTGTTTCCTTTTGTGCTTTGCTCCGTTCGAGTTCCATGATCCGTCCTTCCTGAAATGATACTTTCTCATTTTGTTCCATGACGATACTCTTCATATTGTTGTGGGCTGTCAGCACCTTGTCCAGTTGTTCTTTCACTTCTGCATTATCACCTACCAACGAGGCGATTTTGAGCAGAGCCCTCATCATCTCCTTGTCGGCATGGGATATCCTCGTCAGGATATGTACCTCGTCTACTTTTTTCCCCGGTTGGGCATTGTCACTAATTTCCTCCGTACGTTCAGTTCTTGCTTCCATTGTCCCTTTGCGGACTGCCGATGTTTCACCGCTCTCTTCTTTGCTGTCTTCTTCATGATCAGATGTTTCATCCCAGTTGTCGTCAGACTTAACATCTTTTGCAGTTGTCAGAACACGACATTCTCTTCTTTCTTCTTCATCCTCCCTTTCGTCTCCTTGGAAACACTCCACGTCTGTTTCCTGTCCATAGTCTTGCCTCTCGGCTCGTTGTGTTGGCTCTAGGTGGAAATCTCTTGTTTTCAACTTTTTCTTCTGTTTTTCTTTCCGGGGCTCGTTCAGGATTGGAGAACTAGGCTGAACAATCCGTGAAGTGCCTGGCTGAAACAGCTTGGCCCTGTTGTCTTTGGTTGTCCAACCACGTTCTTCCTCTTCCTCTTCTTCTTCTTGGAACCAAAAAGGATCCTCTTCTTGCGCAAAGTAGTGCTTCTCAAGTCTTTGTTTTGGTTCTACCTTCTGCAGCACCTGAGAACTCTCCTTGATTTTCATTTCTTTCTTCTGTTTTTCAATGACCCGTGATGTGCCTGGTTGAGGCGCTTTGATTCCGGGCGTTTGTGGTTTTTTCCCCATTGTCGAGTCACTTTTCGTCCGAAGAACGTTTTCTTTTTTCTTTTGTAAAATTATCGTTTGTTCCACTCATTTTCTTTTCATCTCCTGTTTTTCCTTTTTCTTCTCGTTCTCCACGCTTATTTTTACGCAAAAAACAAGCCAAAAAAACATTTTCCACCAAATTTGGCGGATTTTGACTTTTCGGTTGGCAACACTGGTATTGTTCTATTTTTGTGGTATCTCGTTTATGGGTGGTATGTGGCGCCACTGGTGCCGCTCCTCGCTTTTTTTGAAACTTTCCCACCAAATATGGTGGATGTGGCCTTTTGGTCTGGCAACCATGGCCTTGTTACCTTACAAACATGGCTGCGCCCATGCCCCAGTGAGTTACCATGTGCTTTGAGTCGTTTTTTGGCCGTTTCTTTAAAATTAGGAGATGAAATAGCTGGTAAACTTAGCGAAAATGCTCCAGATAGTATAGGAATGCTTTTCGCTAGTTTTTACAGTTCTCAAAACGGTGTGTTTAGCTCAAATTAGTTCTTTTCTTCTTCAGCTGGGCGCCCGCATTGACCGAGTACTGACTTGCTGTTTGACGAACTCTGACGAGATTTGCGATGAAATGCTGCTCACCTTGCGTTCCTGAGTCCTTTTCGAAGTTCCAGGATGTGTTTTCCAGTCTTGATTGATGTTATTTCTTGAAGATTCGACCAGATTGCACTCGGGTGACGTTCTGTGTATTCTCTATGTCCGCCGACACACGTTGCACTCCTACGCCGATAACTCCAAAAATATAGAACCCAGGGCTTGGAAACTTGCCACAGATGGTCACGAGTGATTGTTGTTCAAGTTCCAAGTAATTTTTTAGCACTGACACAAGGTTAAACCACTTTTAACTCACTTTTCTCACAGTGAGTTAAAAGTGGTTTAACCTTGTGTCAGTGCTAAAAAATTACTTGGAACTTGAACAACAATCACTCGTGACCATCTGTGGCAAGTTTCCAAGCCCTGGGTTCTATAGCGAAAACACACGTCATTGACGTGACTCTGATGCAGACGACAACTCCGTCCCAGGTCAGTTCATGATCCGTCAGCCGCGAGCGCCGCCAACCATTCACGGCGATGTCTTTGAGGATGCTGAAGATTGGCTTGACCTCTATGAAGACGTAGTGAAGTTTAACGGTTGGGAAGGAGTATGGAAACTGCACAACGTGTACTTCGCGCTAGACGCCCACGCGGGTACGTAGTTTGAGAACCGATGATGATGATGATGTTTGGAGTTTTTTGGCGCAAGGCCAGCTGGGGCAAAGAGCGCCAAACAAAAAGTTTGAGAACCACGACAGGAGCTGCCAAACTTGGATGAATTCCGCAGCATGTTTCTAGCTACCTGTACAAGCGTCGACACGAGGGAAAAGGCCGAAGCTGCGCTACACACCGGAGACCAGCGTCCCCAATGAGAACGTGGCACTGCACTACGGGGACATGCCCGTCTTTTCAGACGCACCGGCCCAAGTATGGCTGAAGAGCTGAAGCTGCGTTACCGCTAGCGACATGTGAACCAGGAGTTATTTACCGGCATTACCCGCAATACACCGCACACAGTCACTGAATTCATTGCAGAAGCAGCGACGATGGAGAGGACACTGGAACAACGCGCCAGACAGTATGACCGCAATCAGAAGTGCGCCCCAGCGGATGCGCTCTCTGCTGCATTAGCCACCAGCCCAGATACTCTACGGGAGCAAATTAGCTGTGTTGCTAGGGAAGACCTCCGCTTCCACCAACTTCCCAGGGCTTCGCCGGCGTATGCCTCTCTTGCTCAAGTGGTTCGAGAGGAAGTAAGGCAAGCTGCTGAGAACCAGAGGAACTGGATCTGCAGCTGCCTCCCCACAATTCAATCACATACCATCAAGCTCTGCAACAAGCCCCCACGTCTGCTCCTGCGAGTGTCTCCCCTACCGGGTCGACCAGCTTTCAACGCACGGTAATGGCGCTGTTGGTCCCCGCCAGCCTGCAATTCGCCGCACCCCACTTATGTACCAGGGCACAGTTCGCAAGATTGATGTTTGGCGTGCATCGGACTGCCCGCCACTGTGTTTTACTTTGAGGAGGCTCGCCATATCTACAGGATGTGCTCGTACCGCCGTGCCGGCCTTTGTGGTTTTATTTCTGATGCTTCTTTCTCCAGAAACCGCCAGCGTTCCACTGAAATTCAGGAATACCTCTCCAGACAGCCCATTTCCCCAGCGTCCAGCCGTCCGGAAGCCGGGCCAGCGTCGGCGTTCCGTTACGGTCTCCAAGCCCCCATCACCTGTCCGGCTCACCTGGGCGCCGCGTGCCCTGCCCGCGTCCGGAAAACCGAGATCAGCGACCCGTGGAGGTGGCGTCGCTGAAGGGGCTTCCAGCGAAGATCATCCAGCCTGCTCGTGACGACGTACCGTTGAACAGACACCGCTGAGCACTTCCGAAAAAGCGGCCACCTCCGACCTGGCTGTGACCTTCCACGACTGCAATTTTGCGGCGCTTATACATGCAGGGGCAGACTATTCGGTCATTACCAGCAACCTGGCACCGGAGCTCAAGAAAGTCTTGACGAAGTGGAAAAAGCCCAACATTCTCACTGCGGGGAATCATCTGATTACTCCGACAAGCCTCTGCACGGCTAGGGTTGGAATCCGGGGCTACACCTGCGTAGGCGGATACATCGTACTTGCAGAATGTTCAAGAGACGTTATACTGGGTATCGACTTCCGGCTATCGAACAAAGCTATGATTGATTGATTGATTGATTGATTGATTGATTGATTGATTGATTGATTGATTGAATGATTGATTGATTGTAGGGTTTAACGCGATGACGCAACGCAGGCTTGGGGCCGTCACTTCCTTCCAGTATCGCCGATAGTCCTACAACTGAACGGTACCTCCATTCCCATTGTAGGACACCTTGGGGTTCTGGGCTTAGAGATATCGGCCTCAGGGTCGGCAGCTCAGTGGATACGATCTGCTCGAGAGAAATCCGGACAACTGCTCCCCCTTGTTTCCCGCATCTCCCAGAAGTCTGGGGTGCCTGCTGGACGATGGCCCGTTTCCTAGTGCGTTCTGTACTAGAGCCAAGGCTCGTGTACCAGGCGCAGTTCCAGCACATCACGCAAGGGGACTGAGACCGGCTGGAGGATATTAACAGGGCCGCCATGCGCACGATTACTGGACTTCCCCGCCTAACACCAATTCCACAGCTCCAAGCAGAAGCCCAGCTAAACACGCTTGAAGAACTAATTCATCACTGTCGTTCTGCCCGCCTGCTCAAAACGTGGACTGGTTCCAGAGGCAGCAGCTCTTGCCACCTACATGGGCCAGCCGCCGAATACGATGCCAGCCTTTTCCGCCGCAAGGCCGCCCAGGCTGTTCCATCAGGTGACGGACAACAAGCCTATGACAAGGCTACACGCCCGTACTTCGGGCGTTCACCAGCCTCTAGATGCCGTCATTCATGTCCCTGAGTCCCTGACTGGGCGCCTGAGACACAACCGCTGGTGTCGAGGCTTTCGTGGACGCCGGGGCATACGACTGCTTCGTCACCACGGCCTTTACGTGTCCCTCCTACTCTGCCCTAAATCAAAGCTGCGCGTACGACTCACTCCGTGCACTCCCAAGCCTGCTCGCAGTATTTACTGCCATTAGGGATGGCCTGCAGGCGCTCGCATCGACTTTGACTACTGGGGACAAGCTGGAACTCTACACGGACTCAACGGCAGCGATGCGGGGATTTGCGTCGTGTTGCGCGTTGTACACGCCTGGCCGCACGCATTCACGAGATTATGAACACTTATCCTTGCCCTGTCCGCGTTTCATGGATTCGCCGGGACACGCTTTCTGCCCACACTGTGGCAGATCGCGCATGCCACCGAAGAGACCTCCCACGGCCACTACAACTACTTCGAGTATCTACCCTAGAAGAACTGTTGGTGGCAAAAGAGAACGTCCGCCACGCCACGCGTGCTTTACTTACACCGCGTGGAACCGACCTCCCCAGTAAGCTCGCTCGCTGCGAGGAGGTCTTGCTGCGGAGGCTTCGAGATGGGGTGGCGTTATCCCCAGCATTTACCCACGCTTGGCCTGCCCGATACCACACCCCGTTTACGGACACCTGCCCCTTCTGTGTGACTTTTGCGCCAGAAGCGGACGTTGAACACCTTTTGTGGACTTGTTCAGGTTTTAGAAACGCCAGAATCCAACACCTTCGAGGCACAGGGGTCTATCCTGAGAGACCTCCCGATCTTAAGTGTTGGATATGGGGACCCCAGTACCGGTCTCGTCTTGGCTTTCTGCGTGCAACTGGTGCAATGTTGTACCTATAAACGTCCCTGTTATGCCGTAGGGCAATCTTTCGCATTTAAAAAAGCAGGCGATGAGGCGCGCCGTAGTGGAGGGCTCCAGATTAATTTTTGACCACCTGGGAATGTTTAACGTGCGCCGAAACCTAAAGCTGTAATCGATCTTCCACAGCGATGTTCTCAACAAGAGGCGTCATCACCAAGAATGACCCCGAAGAAGTTACGTCCGTGCCCTCCGTGTGGTAGACGGCGACGTTATTGTACCGCTACGAAGCAGCATCGTGCTATTCGTAAGAGGAGACGTCTCCTCTTACTGCGAGCGCCAATTCTAGAGGAAAATCATTATAATGTGTTACGAAAAGAAATCTGCATAGCAAGAGCACGTGTGTACCTGCGTAATGGTTGCGCAAACGTCCTTTTGAGGAATTTCGGAGACGAGGTTCAACTCTTTGCAAAATTAACTGCCTTTGCCTCCACGCATGAGTTCGCTCATCCAGCAGATGTGTGAGCCGTTACGACACAAGGATGTAAAAAATCGAATACCAAGAACGTTTTCGAGCTCGTTCACAAGTGGCCAGACCTGCACCGAACCAGAAACAGCAACTGAGAGACTTCCTGGCGAACTTCAGCGATTGTTTCTCCATGTCATCAAAGGTCCCACAAACACCTGTTACGAACCATCAAATCATCATGAACAAACCCACAATGCGCGTCTAATAGCACCAATACTGCGTGTCCAACAGTAAACGGGAGGCTATCAGGAGCCAAGTAAAGGAAATGCTTTAGTGTCACTGTCAATCCCGCAAACGTTCCCGCGAGAGGACCAAAAGAAGAGCAGGACGAAGGCCCTTGTGCCGGTGCTTTTTCCCAGCTCCGTCACCATTTTGACTCACGTGTACTCAGTGGAGCTTAGTCATCTAAAGAGATTTCTAGCTTTATTGCCACGCTACAATATAGATAGATAAATGTGTCATTTATCTAATTCTGAGACCGCAGCTTACAAGTGCCCAAAACTGGCGCCGAAGCGTGGAATGTTTGATTATGATCACGGGAAATAATTCTGGCCGAGTCGTCGGGATTTTCACCCAAAAAACCACGAGGCATGTGTTCGGTTCTAACAACTCACTGGTTCGTTTCAAATCTTGAATGTTAGTACACAGTAGGAAAATCACACATAAAAACCTAAGGACTGGCTGGATACTGTTGAAGGCGATTCCTTAAATGATGGTCATGGTTGGGATGAATTATTCTTTAAGGGCAGACGGTGGTCTTAAAATGAACTTTTTTATTAATTTTTTTGCGATAGTATGCCCGTTGGCATAAATACTACGTCACAGGTATAGATGAACCCCCGTTTCGCGAAGAAACGCAAGGAGGGAGCGATGATAGGGTCCCCAAATCTACCAATGAAGGTCAGGTGGTCGGCCATGGTGGAGTCCTGTGTCTCGGAGGTGTCTTGTCCTCGCCGCTTCCAATGAAGGGCAAGTCCACAGCAAATGTTCAGTGTCCGCATCTTCGGCAGGAGCCGTGCAAAAGGGGCAGTTCTGTGCGAACGGGGCATGGTAACGTGGTGGCCACTCCCGGGTAACAGCGGAAGAGAGGGCTACACCAACACGAAGTCTTCGCAGCAAGACGTCCTCCCAGCGAACGAGTCTGCTAGGGAGGTCCGTTCTACACGGTGGAATTAGAGTTCGTGTGGCGCGACGATCTTCTTTCTTTTGGAGAAACTGTTCTGGGGTGTCTAGTGGCAGTAAAGGCAATGGTCAATTGGCCTGTGATAATGAAAAGCACTGTGCATTTGTGTCGTGTCTTCCGCATTCCAAATATGTAATTAGTTTTCACGTGATATAATTATTTTTGAGTTATAAAGAAAATACTGAGGCCTAATTCAGTAATCTCTTCCCGGACATTAAGAAACTTTCTTCAAATTTTCCTGAAACAAACGGTATAGATTCGTAGCTTAAGACCTGCCATGCATGCTGATGCATTTATATTCCTGTAAAGCCAGTTGACTGGATAAAATAAGTCTAATTATGCCAAGTGCAGTTCTCAGAAAACTTAATGAGCTCATATTATTAATCACCATTAATTTGAGGCACACTGAGCCAATACAAGTAGCATCAGCATGCAGCTCATTTTATCGCGAATTCAACATTTTAAATTTTTGAAGAAATACTTTGAAAAAAGAAACTACCGGAAAACGTCTGTAATTCTAGGCACACATGCAAAAAACGGGAAGCTGAGAAAATCGTAGTTGAAGATTTACTACATGCGACAGTTTTATCTATTGAGCATGTGAAAAAAATAAACGATTTAGAATGTAACTCGCTTTTCACTCAACATGAGCATACCAAGTGTACTAAAATTAGTTGATGGGAAAATTATGAAATCCTCTATCTACCTACAGATAGCACTTGCCAGAAAAACTGAACAAAAGCATAGCCAGAATGTTTCTTCCATTTTTACGCTGTTGGCAGCACGTCATCACTCTGGTGATCAGGGCTAAAGTGCCGATCGTGCACCAAAGTTGTAAACGTGTTTTTTTTTTATGTTACTGCTTCATTTGTTGCAATGAAATCGGCTGCAGGACGGTTTGCGTCGCGCGAAATGAGTTGCAACGAAGGGGCCGGTAGCGGAATGCACCCCACCTTTCTGTGACGTGCATGCGCTTGACTAAGTGGGATAACCGCGTTTTCGATTAAATCTACTCGTATATCACTTCACCACCGCTCTTTGTGCCCAATGCGAGCCTTATCATTCTCAAATCGCTCATCTATATGATAACCAGTCGGTGAGGAAGCACAAGAAGGGAAGCGGGCCGACCCGCGCGTTGATAACAGAATGAATACGCTTGCCTTGCGCCGTCAGCATGCGGCATCCTCCACTTTATCATTTCTTCTCTGTCTATTTGCTGCTGATCTAAACATAGATGCACATTAGTGCACCCTCAGGCATAATCATATTGTTAACGCTATCGTCTCGGCAGCCTGCGGGTGCGCTAAGCTACCTCCGTCTCACTGCCGTTCTCGCGGTAAGTTGCCGCGAGACACGCAGAAAAGCGTATTCCAGGAGCTTTCTAATACTGTTCGTCCATCCGTTCGGTCATGGATAGACATGTTTACTTCATTTTTATGCCGTGCGGGGCTTTTGCCGGTCGTCGCATAGACGAGTACATGAGCCATTGCACTGTGATGAGAGCGCCGAGCAGACGACCCACGGCGCCGAGTCAGATTGCATCCTGCAGTCACGTGCAGTAAGTAGCCAATTGGGCGGCGCGTTCCTTCTTTTTTCTACCCCGGTTATATTCACAACCAATCAACGAATTCAAGCGGTTCTGGCAGAGCTTTTAAAACGAAAACGCACTTTTGAATGAGACCAAGATGCACGCCATAGCGCATGTAGAAACCGAGCGGCGCGCCGTCGAAAAAATGCTGTTTTCGCATCGAATACAGGCTGATTTTTAGGACGTCGGTTCTATAAATTGATATACTGTCTCAAATACGTACTCCTGGGTCTGGATTTTTGGCTGGCAGGAGGAAAAATAGCTCTACTTGTCGTTATTACAGTTTTAAAAAATCGATTTTATGTTCAAATTTCGTGATTCCAATACCCGCGTTTCCCCTTAAACTTACGAACTGTGACATTGCAATTCAACCAATAAGGAGGTACGGAAGTTTTAATGGCGCCAAGCCTCTGTCGGGTTCTCTCAGTTCTCTCTCGATCAAATAAGCGATGAGCTGCTTTGTTGAGTCTCGGCCAATTCCAGAAGACAGTGGCTCAAAAACCATCTTCAACTGGAGAAGGTGAAATTCAATTTGGCGCAGAGAAATGGCCAAGTCATGAAACGCGCCACAATAAAGGCAACAGCAACCACAAATTGGGGATGAACTTATCCTATGAAAGCAAGAAACCCAATGCATAAGTGCCACGACGACACGTGAAGACTCATATTAGGATAATATTTGAGCTATGTGCAGCACATAATACTGCTCAAGCAGAATTACATGCATCTGAGGGAAACGAACTGTAAGGTACCGTATCTGAAAACGCAGAAAGTGCATATTCATTTCCGTAGGCACATTCCTTCAGCGAATTTCCATAAAATGCACACTTTAAGCAATTTAACACAAATCCCGGAGCACAGTGAAGGTGGCAACATTGGTTTTGAATCCCTCGTTAAAAAACCCAGTACCTCTGCTTGCTATCTCAACCTAACAGAGGCTACCGGATTGGTGTATGGCAGAAATAACTTCGATGTGGCACCGTATTTGCCCCCAAGTGATGCCGCAAACTGGCTATATCAGATCTACCAACCCACTAGTCATAACTTTATAGACCCCGACCTTGACTCATTCTCTGCAATTAAGTAGTCACTGCTGGCAAGCTAAGCACGTTAAAAACATCAGTGCCCACAACCACTGCAATAAAACACCCACGTTGGTGAATATGATATTTTTGAAATGCATGGCTCAGGGACCATTTAAAACCAACAAAGCAGAGTTGATAAGCTTCTATCTATGCAATGACAAGCTGGGCGATTTGTTTAGCAAATCCGTTGGGTGAAAGCTTGCTACACAACACCTCCCCTTCCACGCCCAATACTAAGCAGTCTTATGCCCCCTATATTCAAGGTATGTGAGCCCTAAATTAATAACTGATTCCCACTATGCTCGAGCCCAACAAGGTTGGGCAAGTCGTAGAAGTCATCGCTTATAGGGCATTTTATTTGCCTATTTCAGAAACTTGGCCACTACAGAGTAATTAGTAAAGAAACTCTCCCAATGTGAGGAAGCGAAATGAAACTGTTTAGTGCCACAGTTCACCCGTCTGCCTCAAACTGCGGGTACCACGTCATGCCCAGATCTGACGATGCCACCTTGCATCTTTACTACAGGATGTGACATGATTCTGCAATGGAGGTACACAGATATACAAGAAACACTGCCAGTGTTTCTGTTTTGTGTTTCCATTCACGTAAGCTGCTGTAATTGTCAGCAGTTTTTAACTTCCATGGTAAGGCAAGCGCCACTAAAATCGTAAAGCAGCAGTTGCTGTGATCACAGCCAGCGGGACTAACGTGGACGTCAGAAGTAAATTATAACTTAGCGTAATGTCCCCGCCATCGTCAGCCCATTTTATGTCCCCTTTTGCATAATTACTTTGCTGTAAACTGCCACCATTCCCAATCATGCGGTACTTGAATGTTTTCTTTGCCGCCAACCTTTCTCATTTCATTTCACGAAGAAGTTGTCTTCTAATACTTTTACATCCGCCTTCATAAGCACTCTGTTGACATTTATCGCTTGTTCACAAATTTTCAGCCAAACCAAGTATCACAAATGCACTTTTATTGCGATGCGTAACTTCATCTGTATCTACAAATTGGCCTCAAAACGCCTCTTTTTCTGGAGAGTTTGCCTTACGGCTTAACAGTTAACAACATCACATTTGTTTAACGCAGAAACGTCAGCAGAGACCGGTACTGAGGGCCCCATATTCATCGCTGTAGATCAGGGGGTCTCCCAGAATAGAGCCCTGTGCTCCGGAGGTGTTGCAGGCGAGAGGTTTGAAGGCTCTGGAGTCGAAATTACAGCTTTTCCTTACAGAAAAAAGGTTAAATTTTTATATTATCTAACCATTCTTGCAGAGCTAGTAGCTGCTTATTTATTTATAAAAACGTTTACACCAAGGAATGGCGCAAAAATTCATAATCAAAACATCCCGTTTGACTGTGCGCTTCCCGATACAATTTTAACCCATTTTTGCGGGTGCCTCGGCTCGAAGTGATAGTGTCATACCTCTTCCGACACGAAAGCTGGTGCTTTGCTTACGCATTCAGTTTTGGAGCTAATGGCCAATTCAAAAAGCATAAATTCAAGCGAAAGGACTCTTTGGCAAACAAATGACCACCACAGTACTTACTGGTGTCTGCTTGGGTGGTGTACCAGAGATTTGGCTGAAGATAAAAGTTGTCTGGAAAAAAACAAATGCTTGGTCAGGTTCAGCTACACGAGCAAACTATTTCAGAAATCATAAACAGAAGTTTTCTGTTGATTTTCACCGCTCATAAGTACTTACTCAGCAACATTCATAGAATAATTCTACCTTTTTAAACCCCGTAGGCCTAAAACCTAGCAATGCAAAAACGAAGCATGTAACCGGAAAGTACAACAGTCAGAAGCTTGACTGTATATGTATGACCGAGGCAAGGCAGTTAACACACTTTTATGACGTGAGGCTGCCCGAACCAGCGTAAGAGAAGGTGGCCCGTTATTGAAATTAAATTTTTTTTGACCACATCTTCCGCTTAGCAAAAAATGCAGGGAGGCGGAAAGCGGGTAAATCCAAGGCCAATTTACTTGGTTTATTTTTAGTTTACATATCACGTATGTCGAGCGGCGGAAACATTACTAACACCTGCCACAACCAAAACGAAATAAAAATATAGAGATTTATGACAGTTGAAAACCTGAAAATACAGAAATTAGACGTTCCAACAATACACTGCAAACAGACAGACAAGTATTCCACATCATTATAGTAAAAAAACTCGTCCTTCCCTAACAAATCATGGTACAGCATATAGAGCATGCGGTGACCCATACTTATACGTCAGAATGTGCTGTCGCATTCCATAACTCGGAGTGCTGCCAAATGCAGTGGCTGAAAAGCTGGAGGATGACTTGCTCAGCTAGACAACTACAAACTGGGAGTCGCTGTGGGAGAGGAAAGTTGGAGAAGGGCATTTTGATATACTTAAACAATTCAGCGCCCATCCACTCTGTGCAGAAACACGACAAGCAAAGCTGTGTGCGTAAGGTTAGAGTGGTCTGAGCGGCTAATTCTCAAAACATTTGTTTCCCGATAGTTACGGCAAAGCAACAGTTTCCGCCGTTTTCTGTTACCGTGCACCTCCGTAGATGGCCAATTACTCACGGCAGGCATGATTGTCGTAACTTTTACAACTAAAATGTGGAATAATTTTGAGAAGTGAACGAAACTCGGCATAATGGTCTTTTGTTGTGTTACAGGCTAATTCTCCTTTAATCTGCCTAGAGATCCTTTGGCCGTTGGCCGTTTCGGTTGGCCGTTTCTGTAAGCATACTCGCTCCGAAGATGGCCATGCTTCACTGGGCCACGCACACTGTGGAAAGGCCAGCTTACAAATACCATGTTTACACCGATCCCCTTAAAGAGACTATGAAGCGAATTCGTCAAACTTCTGTCTGTCTTTTCACTGCACAGCCTGGTTCAAATAAACACGCCTGTTGCAGACAAGGAAGCAGACGTGTGTTAGAGGACAGCGGTTTAAGGCAGCCTTCGAGGGGGTAATTAGGTACAGGAAGAAGATGATGTCACTAGCCTCGCTGCCTGTGAGGTGGCTTCGATGTCTTCGTCTTCTCAACCACATCGCATTTTCCAACAGGCTCCGGCCGGCCAAATATTATGGATCTGGTTGGCTTTACATGTCTGAGTTGTAAAAATGGCAGTACGCTGTTCAGTAAGGTCTGTATCTTTAAGGCGCTGAAGTCGCTGAATGAATTGTCCGTCTCAATGTCTGCGGTAAATTCAAGCACCACGCATCAGTTTACGTGTCCATCCACACTTTCACTGCCCGAATCGATCTTTTCCAAGAGCCTCCCCACCAGGAAACCTGCGCAGCTATGAAGTTTAAGCTTCCAAAGTTGTTTAGAAAACAACCTTGCATTTCATGCGTCCATGCGATCCAATTCCCTTCAAATATTTGTGATGCTTTTGTCTTGAGATAACCATCGCGTTTACGATTCGGTTTCTTGCATCAATCAGTTAACGTCTTCTGCCAAGCGGTAAATCGCGCGAGAGGGATGTGTGATCTGCAGAAGCCGATTTCAGCACCACCGCAACAAACGTTTGCGTTTTCTGATGTAGAGGCGCTTTCCCCGTCTGAGTTGTCAATATCTTCGTCATGCTGGAAAGCTTTGAAGTTCTCTGTACTTTCTTCGGAAAGTTCTCGCTCGGCGGTAACTCCCAGGTGGTAAAGCTTCAAAAATGCTTTCTTCTGCTCATTTGCAGGCACTTTAGTTGTCACGTGCATACTTCTCCTGTCTTTGAAGTCGACGATCGCAGCGGTTAATGTCGCACCTCCGTGTACACCCGAAGACTGTTTTCACGGCGGTGAGATTTTCACTAAGGCGCCGGATGTCCCCAGTCACAAGTTTCCAGTAAAAGACTGCTCCGATAAGTAGGCTAACGCCTGGTTCGGGCTGAGCTTACAAGGAGAAGAAGTCGGCGAATGGCATCGCTTTGACATCAAGCTCCTGAAGAATTGTCTGTTTCGTTAACCGAGGCAGGTCCTTGCTTATGTCAGGTACTTCAAGTGCCTCGATTTCACATTCGCGACAGTCGTACTGGCTGTAGAAGGTGAGTTGTACTCTTTTGTATCGCCTGCGTTGAAAGGACGAATTCCTAAAACCGGACATCGCCATCTCCTCCTCTGCAAGTACATTCGATCGTAGCTTCCTCGACAGCCTTTTGGGTTATAAAACTACGTTGGCTACCTCCGTCGAATAAGAGTCTCACCATATGTTTGCGTGAAGTGCCCGTAATCTAGACATGTGCTGTCTGAAGCAGAACAATTCTGTCGGACGTCTTTGATTCCGTTGACGAGCTGGACGCTGTCAATCTTTCCGGCGATTGGCGTTTCCACGCTGGGTCACACAAGGAAGTGATATGGCGTCCATTGCAATTTTTACATGAAAGGCTTCTCGCACTCCTGCACTCCTTGGCGCGGTGAAAATGCCTAGCACAGCGAAAGCAACATCCCTGTTGTTTCAACTTGGCTTTCTTTTCGTCTAGTGTAAGTTGAGCCGCGCAGTCATCTGTGATATGGTCGTGCGATTCACAGAAAGGGCAGCAGTTGTGGGACAACCGAACGGTTAACGTCGAAGCAGAACCTTGACTGTTGTCCTTCATTTGCATCCATGGTGTGTCGATTGCAGATCCAGTCATAACGGAAGTAATATCCCGACTTCTTACTTCTAGGTTCTGCAGGTCAAGTAACGTCGATACTTCATCGGGCCTTTCACATGTCAGTTCTCGTGCTGATGTTTCTGTCAACATTAAGTTGTTAAAATTGACCACGAGCTCATTCGGAACACTCTGCAACAGAGCAGCCTTTAACATCACTCCGTAGGAATCAATGGTAACATCGAGATTCTTTAGCGATCTGACGTGGCTCTGCACACGTTCATGGAGCGTCTGAAGGCCGCTGAAGTCGTCGCAGGAGGCTACTTTTGGCAGGTTTAGAAGTTTTTTCATGTGGTCGTTGATTATCAGGGTCTTGTCTCCAAATCGTTGCTGCAGCAGTTCGATGGCTATGGGGTAGCTGTCGTCATTTGTTGGTGATCCGCTGATGACGCCTTGCGCATTCCCCTTCCCTTCAGATGACTGTACAGATACTTGAGTTTGTCAACGTTGGCTAGCGATGAGTTTTTATGGATCGTCGATTCAAATTAGTCCCAAAATGCAGGCCACTGAGCAAATTCTCCATGAAAAGGTTGTATCTCAAGTTTGGGCCATCGAACTTGAACTCGTCCTGGAGGAGAGCTGGCAGCCTGTATTGCACTACCCGCCGTTAAAGGGCACGCGGCTGCAAGATTTTTTTCAGCGCGGAAAATCATGCGTGCGATAGAATCACGGTAGTGTTCTACGGCTGTCAACTGGTCGTCTAATTCCTCATCGGGGACGCGACCCTCGATTTCTTTGTACATGTCATTTAAAGAAGTCTTTTTCAATTTGAGCATATTTAGCTGTTCCGCCAACTCACCCATCGGCAGCGGGGTACTCTGCATTGTGGCCTTCGTGCCGTTGATGATCCGTGTAGTTGAGGCGCGTAGAGCACCACGTTTTCGTTTGAGACGGTCCATGATGGCACGCGGTACGCGGAGGTGCCGCTCTAGCAGGAGGTGGGGCGATACTGGGGTTCTTGGCAGCCGCGTCTTCTTCAATGGGCCTGCTTCATCGGTAGGGGTCTTCAACGGTGTAATCCTTCCATCCTGGTCACGGCACCAAATCGTTGAAGACCAGGAAGCAGACGCGTGTTAGAGGACAGCGGTTTCATGCGACCTTCGAGGGGGTAATTCGGTAGAGGAAGAAGATGATGTCACGAGCCTCGCTGCCTGTGAGGTGGCTTCGATGTCTTCGTCTTCTCAACCAGATCACATTTTCCAACAACACCTTTCATCATTCATCCGGTCGATAAAGAATTATTTACTTTACAAAGCCAGGAAAAAGAAAAACCCCATGCGATATTTGCGGCGGCCACAACTACAGCAATGACGCGTCTTGCGATGTGACTATACGGTGTCCAAGACAGAGTTCAAACTAGTTTTGGTTTTGCCCCCATGCAACAACATGGTTGGAATGCGATGTATTGCTGGTTGTGCATTCTCAATATCTCAGCAATCGCCATACAACACTTCTGCCATGTTGTCGGTAAAAGCAAGCAAGCCAGCTTCCTTAGCTTGTTTAGAGAGCAGGTCTTGAACGCCCGCTCCTGTGGTTTCAAAATAGGCGAGATAGAATGAACTGGAAAGCAGAGAAGGAAAGTATGGCGAAATGAGCTTAATGCCAAGGTCGTCCGAGGAATTCTCAGCGGTGGAGACGGGTTGCGAGATAACGCCAGAATAGCGCGTGTTGTCATGCGTTCTACAATGACGCGATCACTGCCTTACACGAAGGAAATGCTTTGCCGCTGCAGCTAAGAAGTCGCCCGAGCAGAGGCTCAGTGCCGCCGACGCCAAAACCTAGATATGCGCGCCGCTGAAGGAGCAGTTTTGCGTCTCGCAGAGACCGCAACAAAGCGGCGGCATGGCTAATTACTTGTGTACGGGTCTCTCAGCAAAACACCTCGAAATATTGCGGATGTTTGATGCAGTTAACTAGCTGTGTGCAGCGAAGTTGGACAACGGCTTTCTGGTAGTAGCTGTCTGCTTCTCGCCTACCGCACTCACCGAGTACGTAGTGCGCTGTCTGCATTTCGCATTACGTGCACATCAATCTACGCCGATTTTCGTGGTAGGTAAATTTAAAAGAATTGCCAACCGAATGTTGTGGAGTGCATGTCCTCTAATTCAAATGAAAACGCTTATTTTATACAGGAGGATAACCGCAAGGAATTTTTAAAGAACCGGGTAAATAATTTTAATTCGGCATTAAACTTTTTCAAGTCTGAAAGGTGGCGCCATGTGTCGAAACGTGACGCTACCTTAAGTGTTTAAATAACTACGTTGGTTTCAAAGGATGACTGAAAACCCGCACAAACGAATAATAGTGACTGAACATCATTGTTATTTTAGCCAGAGATAAGGTTATAAATTTTTTTAATCTCACTTACAGTTACAATTGCTAAAAGCCTATTGCCCTATGGCTCACTGTCATGGTTGGCAGCGTCCCGTTAGCAAGCCACATATGGTCGGTAGATCTAAATAATCCTATTTCAAAAGTGTTAGGTCGTCGCGAGCAAAACGGTTTCGGTTTCAAGTGTTTTTGTTTTAAGTGATACCCTTTCATTTAGGATAGAGGAAAAAGTACTGGACAAAAAATCAGTTTTCTGTCCTATTAATGTGGGCATTTTGAAGACAAAGAGGCATTTCGGACCACTTATGTGCGAGAACATCCCGACCCTCTCCCCCGTAACACCCACCTCGGCGGCTGTCACCACCTCGCGAAATCCTTGCATAGAACTAGCCTTCGAGAAACGGGCACTGCTCCAGCGAGTCGGAAAGATAGATATCCGTTCATTTCAACGACCACAAGGCCTTCTTTATGGCAATCAAGCACTGGAAAAAGAATGTTCTTTGAAGAAGGTCCAATACGTGAACACCCAAACACGTGTACTGTCCCCATACATATATGCCTGCGTGAAATTCGTTTCCAGAATACATCCTACGCAGTCGATAACGCCAAATACCTGCGCTCAAATTTCGCTTTAGGGAGTATCGTGATTGTCAGCCACTTCGGCCGCGGCGGCCGCTTTTCTGATGGAGGCGAAAGCAAAAACGCCCGTGTGTGCGAGATTTCGGCGCACGTTAAAGATCCCCAGGAGGTCAAAATTAATCCGGAGCCCTCCACTACGGCGCGCCTCATCCTCTGCGTTGCGTCGGCCCGTTAAAACCCTACAATCAATCAATTGACAGCCACTTTTTTGTGTCGTAATAGGCGTGTTAAAACCAGGCGGACAGTCGGTTGATTCGGCACTATGCTGCAACCTGTCACTGCTGATGTCAATGCCACGCCAAGGAGAACTTGCCAGCGCATGGTTGCCAATCTGCATGCAGTCTTCCAACTCGATCGCGAAGCAATGAAGGTTCCAGCGTAAACGGTGGACGAAGCATGAAAAACTTTACCTAAATGAAAATAAATCAACTACAAACAGAAAGAAACACATTACACATGAGATTCCAGCCGACTAACTGTGACAAAATACATCCATTGCTTCAGACCGCTCGTCCATACGAACAGAGTGCCAGAAAGTAAATATGAAGGATATATCTTAAAGACTGCTCACTCCCTTTAGATTCAGCATTTCTAGCAACTTAGATGACTATTCATTTAACAACGCTTGTGCAGTAAGCGTCCGCCAAATTCGCAACAATAACTTATCTCCAGCAATTGCATTCCTTAAACAGGCAAATCGATCGCAATTTTTCTGTATGATCGCGGACAACTTAATAATGGCAATGGACGTTGCCCCTGCGCCTCATCTCTGAAGCCGCATGTTACTCCGCGCTGCGCCATTAGTGCCTAACTGAGAGTATTTTGAACGTCAAAAGAGTCGTTTCCGTGATTTCTCGCACTAACTCTGATTTTAAATTCCTGCAGCGACTGAAAAAAGACGATGCTACGCATTAAACGCAACCGCATTTCAATACGCGCGCGTTGAAAACCGGGGCCGTCGCTTCGGCGGACTATAGCGCCGTCGCTTCGGCGGAGTATTGTCCTGCGGCTGACCGATGTACTAGTTCAACCCTGTGCACAAACCGCTTTCCGTACCTTGGTTTTACTCTTTACAATAAATGTTTCGTTGATTTTAATGGCTTATTAGCTATGTTAACTTCCCTGACTCTTCTGCCGCCTTTAATTGGCATTTCATTTTCTACTGTCGTACCAGCCGCACAGGCATATCCAGTTTACTGCTACAGGGAATCGAAGTCCGTGAAGCGTCGTAAACCAATATACATAATGCAGAGCGCTTGTGCCGAGCTATTTGGACTTGATACACTTTCCAAAGCTTGATACAGTCTACAAACTAACGAAGCAGAGCCACATTCTTCCGGGCAAAGTAAAGCCACATTTTCCCCGCGTGAATCTTGTCGTGGCTTAGTTTTAACTGAGCAAACAAACTGCGACAACGAGCCGGCGTATGGCCGACGGATTCTGTCGGGTGGTCGGGAAGCCACGCAGTTGGCGCAGTACAGCCAAACCTAAACCTGCGCAGTATGCGCAGTGAAACCAAACCTAACAGTAAGCGTGATACGAAAGTTCATAGGAAATAGGCAAAAAGCATGGAGAAACAAACTTTCGGTTTCCTTACTTTATTAAATTATCGTAACTGCGCACAGAGTGGGCGAAACATGGCCTTAGCGACCCAAGACTTCAAGTAGCGCAAGTAATCCCACAATGTTTACAAATCACTTGAATGTCCCTTAAATTCGGCTTCACATCTAAACACAAATAATGCATTGTTGGGAAGGAAGTTTTCCGAGGGCAATGTAAGCGTCTTATCTCAAAATATGAAGCTCTACGTCTTTTTAGTTTTTGTACATAAGCTGACGGAGGGGCGCACACTCTTACGATCGCAAAGATTTTAGTGGGCACCGCGAAGTAGCGTTATGCTCATGGGTGATTATTCACTACGTCACTCTATTGCCGGAAATAATCCGTTGAAGGCTAACCATAGACAACACCGCTGTAAAACTCAGTTTCGAGAGGAGGGTGGTGTCAGTAAAATTGCTTTGAAGGAGTCTCTCACTGCTTCGCGGTTATCACTCGTGCAAATCAAATTCCATCTCCAAGATACTTAAGCAAATGTTCAAGAAGTTACAAAATGAGAAAATGAAATGGCACTCACTTACTAACATGAATTGCAACTTAAATCGCCATTATTATTACTTAAAATAATAATGGCGGCCATTATTATTACTTAAAAGCGCTGAAAGGGCAACCTGTTTTAACAAAAAAATTCATGCCGACATGCCAACAATTGTGACACTGTGTTCTGGTCTCGCAGTATATAAAATGAGTAATCTTAACACTCACCTCTGGTATACATGTCAGCTTGTAGTACTTCATAAAATTTCCTTTCGGGAATTTTTATTGTAGCCTCCACCAAATCACCTAAGGATATAAATAAAAATATTCAAACACTACAAAAGTTCACAACTGCTTTAACCTACACAAGGCACAAAGAAGAGTTCCGAACAGTGATTTATTATAGGACGGCCTGACAAAGTCAATTATTTGTGGGCGAATTCACTCGCCAAAATGTACTGTGAATTACAAGTTTAGGCCCCAAGAAAACGACGCCCACCCGCCAATGTCTGAGATTAGAACATTCTACCTCATTTACACGATACTAGCGCGCACCTTTTCTCTGTAAAAATACGTCTGAAATGTGTGCTGACATTAAAATGAGCCGAAAAAGCAAAATTAGCTTTGAATGTTTCTCGGTTTACTATTAAAGCCAGCAGGAGCTCAATAGGCATGTTTATAAAGGACAAGAAATTTTGCTGCCACATTTTGTTGCGTAGAATAAAATGTCTTCCATAATGTATGAGGTGGAACACATTTTCATCTGCTCTGTAGAAGCGGGATGAAATCATTTTTTCGAATTCTCATAAGTAAAATTTCCTCCGCGCTACTACCGGGGTTGCGTCCGAATCGTGCACATACGGTACGTTCCTCCGCAGGAGAATGTGCTTAGCTATAAATGGAGATGATTGAGTTACTATGTCCCTGATTGTCACTCCATTGCGCAGTGACATGGCAAAGATACCTTTTCGACGTAACAATCTTGCACATCTTTCACAAGGTTCGTACGTTTAGCCTATGAAGAACATCATTTATCAGGACAGGCCGTCTTTTCACAATATGATTAAGTTATAAGTTCATACTTTTCTCACAACCTTTGGGGTTTTCACGATTTTCTATAAAGGTATGTGTCAGTTTTAATATCTATTTATATCTCACGTGCAAATTTTAATGCAAAATACTTTTCGGTTTTTGCATTATGGCCACTAAAGGACTCTAGTGTCACTGATGGTGAAGGCAGGTTGACGACCCGAGATTTCAATACTACCTGCCTAGGCCTCCATCTACAATCATACAGAGAGTGATTTTACTAAGCAGTGTTTAGGAGAAGCAAGAATGAGCGAATGAGTCAAGAGGCAACGAGAAACAATTAGCCACAAAAATCACCTGGGGCCTAGTGTTCACAAATATACAACTACATGAATTCATTGTCAGTGTAAATACAGTGCTCCGCTTAGAACACCTTGCCAGCATTGAAGCATGGCGTTGACGCTGACAGCTATGCGAGTTGGCATAGATGGGTTGCTGAACAATGAGACCACGTAAGCAGGGCTAACATTGACTTATTTATTAGAGCATAGCAAAGCAAGTGCGTCCGTACAAAAAGAAGCAGAGTTCACATTTTTTGGACTGGTGCAACAATACAAATCTACTAGTTCCCTTAGCTTAGATTAAATCTACTAGTTCCCTTAACAGCTTAGAGCCTAAATTTATGGCACAAAAAATGCGCTTGGCTTCCGTAACTTCGCTTTTGTTCCTTCTACATTGTCCAAATTCACTTATTGCCTAGCAAGCACTTTGATATCTCATTTAAAACCAGAAAAAAACTTCCTTCTCCCAAAACTTCTTTCAGGTTCATTTTCTCTAGGGCGAATAGGATTAAGAGCTGGTCAAAGGCTAAAAACTTCGCAACATGACTTCAGCAATTTCCGTCGTGCTCGGCTTCGTAGCGTTGCTTGCTGCTCGCTTCATATTGCCTGACCAGACGTCGGCGAGGGAGATCTCCCTCCTCGCCGAAGGCGTCTTGTGGCTGGCGAGAGGGCGCGGGACGCAGGTTTTGTTGTTGGTGCTTGGGAAGCAAGGCGACAGGACGTGCCTGGAGATCTCCTCCCTTCAAAAGGTAGGACATGAAGACCGCCAATTGCCCCATCGCTGCCCGGCGAAGGAAACGCGAGCGCGCTGAGGCGTCCCGGATTTGATTGTTGTCGCAGTAAGCCGAACCCGTCGATTTTTTTATATTGCTCGGACGATGAAATGCATCCTCGCAGTCTGCTAGCGTGCCTTCACCCTCCCGGTACGCTTATCATTCAGTAATAAATAGGCAAAAACATTTATCGCTTCATTTGTTTCTTCGGGCCGCGGCTCGCCGCAGTTGACGCAGTACAGCACGTAGCCGCTGGGTGGGAGAAAGCTTGCTAGGCAGCCGGGCGAAACCAGAAGACCACGGCTGATAAGGTCTCCCGTCACCACTTTTGGTGTTACACAAGAAAGTGCCTACCGCCTTTACCACTATAAAAACCACTAAACATGAATGTAAAAAGAAACTCACATTCACTATCCAAGTTTCTTGAACGCAGCACGGGATCTGGCCAAATACATAATACAAACCACCAATAAATTATCACTAAGAATACAAACCTGACCAAGGCACAAAGACGGCACCAAAAGATGTTACGGCAACACTGTAAACCACGAATATTTTCGAACACACATGCCTGGTTGCTTCTGTTTTCGCCTACTGGGAGCATAAACTTTTATTTTTTTTAATTTGAGGCATTAACCCATCAAAGCTGCACCTGGGTTATGAGTCACATCATAGTGGAGGGCTCCAAATTAATTTTGACCTCCCCTTTAACACTTTAAGCCCTTTCAGGCCTTTGCCCCTTTCCCTCTTTTAGATCTCTAAAGTGCTCTGAAATCTCCACACACGGGCGTTTTTACATTTTGCCTCCACCAAAAGAGCAGCCACAGCGGCCAAGGTCGAACCCGTGTGTTTGGGTTGAGTAGCACAACGAGTTAATACCTGAGCGACTGCGGCGGGTATCCAGGGCGTGGCTGACTGGGCTTATAACCCCTTTCATAAAATTTTTCCAGCCGCCAATTTGTTTCCTGTTAAACCAAAGGATTACTCTATAAACAAATGGTTTATTTACAGAGAAGTACTTTTTTATGTTTATAACTACCTTCGCATTAAACAATCATCAACGTCAGTTCAAATTCCGTACCGGAAACCTAAACGGCCCTTCCCATAACATTTTTTTTCTGTCTCGAAAAAAAGCTTGACTATCCAACCGCCCGTAAATTCAACACACAATTTAACGTTCTGCGACATCATTTTACGATGACAAACTAATTAGTAAAGTAGGTAATCATAGTAAAACGTTCCCAATACGAAATATTTACTTTAAAATAGCGCGCAAGGAAAATACATTTTTCTGTATTCCATGCTGCGTGGCAATTCTAGAGAGCAGGTATCCACAAACTCCACATATGACAAGAGCAGACAAATCTTTACAGACTCACTGAAACTCGCAATTTCGGCCTTATAACTCAGTTATTTCAAGGTGCATGTCTTAATACCTGTCTTTTATGAAGTTAGCCATTGGTGGCACTGAACGCTTCAGTTTAGCTCATACAAAAATACTGATTTTCCAAATTCGGCATACGAAAGATAAAATACCACACTGGCTTTTTTTGTAAGAAGCTACTTAGAGCTAGTTTGTTGCCTTGACAAAGAGCAGTTATTGTGTACGTTCCTCTTGGTGTTCTTTTTTATGGCGAAAGTCTTAGGTGCCCTGTTCTGCGAAAAAGCGCTGTTGTAGATGTGCAGCCACGGAAATGGCCTCTATAGTGAAGACTGAATGATAAATTGCAGGTGAAACCACGGGATTTGAATTCAGGTTGGCACATAAACAACGCTGAGCTGTACCGACTGCACTATCGCACCATGTTGTTGGCATAGACAATCATTGTCGTTGGTCCTTTCTTTGTGGCACATACACACTTTTGGGATAAATTACGAAGTGGGAGCTTTGAGGGGTTAACTTGTCCCCTTCACAAAATTTGCAATGTTATAAATTGGAAACAAAAGTGGTAGGGTAGTCCGTGCCGCGTGACACTTGAACGTGCTGGCACGCCAGTACAAATGTTGCACACCAGGCCCACAGAACCAATTTCTGTGAACCATAAATATCAAAATAACACTGCCCTTTTAACAATGCACGAACGTTGGTTGCCTAGATACTGCTATCAGTCTGCAAACACAAGCCTTACACGATATCAACCATTTCATAGACCCATAGATAAAAAAAACAATTTACCAGGGCCACACATCGCGATGATTTCTTCATACCTTCTTTTCGGGCACACCACCTTAATCACGGGATCTGCAATATTGAAAATTATATAAAATAACATTACAGCTTATCTGGCGAATTTTTACGCACAACCCTCGAAACACAATCTTGCTTATGGTGAAGAGACTTTTGGTAGAACCCAAATCAAGAATAGCCTTATAATACTGCGGTTTTCACTTGAAACAAGCATTATAAATCCTTCTTGCGCAAAAAACCCTTGAAACCTCTCATAAGCTGTCGAGGAATCAACCCCTCTGCATCCCACTGGACTATGGGTCAACGTTCGGCAGGCTTGGGCTCAATGAAGTGAAGATGCTGCAATTTTATTCTGAAGGTTTCTTCCACTGCTTGTATATTTCAAATCATGCACTGTAGGTATAAGCAAACAATACTTAGAGGCACTGCAAATAAAAATGTGTTGCTCTAGAATAAGATAAATAGGTTACCTCACCTAGAGCCCGGCTATACCGATCTTACGCTTATCATTTCAAAATATTATATAAAATTGTGAAAACGTAATGACAGTTATCGCCACCCCTGGCTATTCCATACAGGTGATTCTGTAATGGTGGAAGTATTTCGAGAAATATTTCAATAAATACCTCTACAAGTTTAATAAATGTTAACCAGAAGTTTCTTTATTGCCACGTTTGACCATTGACGAATAAAAAGAAAGCTGAAAACAATGTAATGTGTCCCCCCGAAAGATCCCACGATGACCCCAAATGCCAGCAAGTTTGTTTCCGTTTCAGTACACTACCGGTGCAATATGGGGTGCAATACTCAGCAAGATAACACCCTTATGTATTCACATAGAGCACCACAGATCGAATGTCTCGCAAGCCTTTTTCACAGTTAGGCATAAATTCTATTATTAAAAGACGATGAACGGTACGGCCAACACTATCTTTTTATAAATACGTCCATTTGATAATGTATAAAATGAGCACTATACATCAAGCCAAATAAAGTTGGCGTTATGACTACATATATACGTGTTAAGAAAACACATTTTGAAAATGCCACTTTGAGCAATCTTCCTCGTCTTACGAAAGCCTTGAGGTCATTTAAAAATATCGATGTCAGCCTCATACATGCGAACAGTGACGTTTGCTTCGTCAATTATTTTTGGATGATCCTGAACTAACGAACCACTTATAATTGCGCATTTCGGCTATAAGTCGTGTTATTGCATTTGCATTTATTTTGCAGATACAAGTCCTTGTGCTAGTTCGTATTAGTGGTACTGTTTGATTTGGCATGGGTACTTCAGGAGGAATGCTACACTTGAAAACTGGAGTCAAAACATGCCGTTAAAAATGTATCATAGAAACATGCCCTGTAAAAACGTAAAATATAGAGGTTCCTTCTAACGGTAATGCATTGTGTTGTGAAACAACAAACACTTGTTTGATAATCAATTGATTGTGGGTTTAACGCACCGAAGGTACACCTCGACTACACGGCGTACCGCAGTGGAGGGCTCTGGAACAATTTCGATATCCTGGGGATGTTTACCGTCCTCCAAAATCTCGATACACGGGCGTTTTTAATTTTCGCATCCATCAGAAAAGCATCCCCCGCTACCGAAATAGAACCTGCACCCCTTGGGCACAGATACCCAACACCTGAGCAACTGTTCCACGACGGCAGGAGCTTGTTTATTAACCAAAGACATCGTAAGAACGAAAATCTAATAAACTACAGTCGGGCTAAAGAAACCACCCCATTCGCCATGATGTCTTAGAACTTTATGCCACCTGTACTAATCCTTGTAAATTATATGTTCACTTGCATGAGGCCCCATGACTTAGGCATAATAGAAAGTCAGCTACAAACGAACTGGATGTGATTTAAACTATGTTTAAATAATGGCAGAAAAAAAGGATTATAAATAATGTGCCGGCAGCAGCAACCAGGTGTAACCAACTTAACGTGTTTCACTTAAGCCTCCCAGTGACAAGGGCAAAAAGTATGTCATGGCCATGATATATCGTGGCCATGACTGATATTAGGGCAATCCAATTAAATCAGTCAAGCTGCACACACTGTCGGGAAATCTTCAACAGTGTCATGCTGTAGACCAGGACAAAACAGGACACTGACCGTCAGCGTAACAACCGCAATTTCTTTCGTCACAAACCCTGCAATAACAAAGGTGACTACGGCGTACTGACAACAACTTCGTTCTGCGTGCACCGTGCCAAAAAATTACCATCTCTTCCTGGTGAAAGTTCAGACAAGCATGAAAGATAAAAGTGCACCCAATCGATCCTCAAATATTCAAAGACCCAAATCACAATTGGAGAACGAACTCATGGGAAGATTTTTCGCGCACTAAGTAGACGCACCTACAAATGATCTAAATGTATACTGATACGTTGTTTTAGAGGTAAAGGTGCACTATTGTACTCCGTCTTCCTGCCTCGCGTGTATTCCCTGGTCTAGAACCGATCGTTTTTTCTCGATTTTGAAGTAATCGTTTTGACACACTGGAAGCCCGGTTCCACGCACGCTCTTTGTGTCGAGAGATCTTATCAGAGCTTTTCGGTCAATCAAGTAGAATATGTGGAAATGCATTAGTTTTTTTAACAGAACGCCATTAGTCCGGCTAAGAAAGCTTTCGTTTTAATAAACCAACAGTCAATGTGAGCTGTTGCCTTCAAAAGCTGCTACATTCTGGGTATTCGTAAAAGCTTTTCAGAAATGGTGACATCCGCAGGGCCCGCAGGAGCTGAATCAACAAGGTAAACTATACTCTTCCTTAGTTTCCTGGGCGTCCACTCGCTCAGCCTTTTTCAGTTTGAAGCACACATCCTTTTCATAAACTGCAGGGTGGCTTCCTTCCCTCTACGGCTGCAAAACTCAAATATTTTTCCACATGCCAAATAGTACGACTCCAAAATACTAATTCAGAACTTCTGAAGTCACTGGTGATGCTGTAAGTGATGTCACCCCTTTTGGTATGACGTCTCTTCGCCTCAACCAAACAGCAAACGTAGGACGTCATTCCACAAGGTACTAGGTTGGCGTGGAAACGCCAGACATTTAAAATTGAACTGCGCCTTTTAAATACAGCATCTGCATGTATGCCTGCATGCAGGGGGTAACGACTGCAAAAAGGGGTAGGATATTTTGCGAAGAACAGCCGACGAAAGCCTAAATCAGGACGTTCTATTACCCATAGAATAGAGTGGGTTGGCAGCACCGTGTTCGGTCGGTTGCTCATGCATTTCTACGTTTTCGTCCAGATCGCCCTGCTGCGGGTGGATTCCGTCGTCTGCCCGGCGGAACTTTTTCCACCGCAAGGAAGCATCGTTGCGCCTGCGCCGGACAGCCCCGTCATGGAAAGCAGCGCCTCAAGTGCTGCTCCCCTACCATGCTGTCAACAATGTGACGTCAGTGGACACTCTCCAGCTTCAGCATAAAACCCGGAGCAATCTTCAGCAGCCTTTCCGTGGGCTTGGCAGCACCGTGTTCGGGCGGTTGCTCATGCATTTCTACTTTTTCGTCCAGGTGGGTGACAAACATTCTGTCTGCTCTATTAGAGACGATTCGCTCACTTTAGTAGTGCTACCAGGCCCACAGAGCCTGCTTTCTTCATTGTGTGATTGTTTCTTGTTATTAGGCTACTGCTGTTGACATCAGGTGATGTGGAGTTAAACCCTGGACCCCGCTCAGACTCAGATTCTAGTTCTGAAACCACCTTAAACAGCCAGCTTCTCAAGAAAATCTTAAATGAACAAACGAAGACCAATAAAACAATCACTGGTCTTTCCGAAAACTTGAAGCGAGTAGAAACAACGGTAGGCAACGTACAGGAAAGATTAACCGCCATAGAAGAAGAGTTAGCTCGCCTTACAACAATCCCGAGGATGAACTCGCCGAGCATGAGGTAATGGCCATACAAACAAATCAACTGGTGTGAGAGGTATCGGTTAAGGTGGATGACTTGGAAAACAGGAGCCGCCGGAATAACTTCATAAACTATGGCTTGGAAGAGGGTGATAACGAACGAAATGCAGATTTACAACAGCGGATTCTTAAGGGCATTTTTAAAGATATCCTCAAGGCCAGTGTTACATCCGTAGAAGGTATGCACCGAATTGGCAGGAAAAAACAACATCGAGAGCAGCCAGTAATTCTTAAGCTGTACAATTTCTCTGAAAAAATGTCAGTCTTTCGTAATTGCGGCAAACTGAAGGAAACAACAATATCGATATCCGAAGACTTTTCCGCACGAGTTCGGGACTTGCGCAAAAAACTATGGCAATCAGCAAAGGAAGATCGGGACAATGGTGCTCAGGTTACTATTGTATTCGATAAACAGAAGATAGATGACTACTTGTACGTTTCGGATGAACAAAAAAACGCAAGAGTTCCCCTGAGAAGGGGACGTCACGATAGTCCCGCGAAAAACAACGCGTGACATGCGCAAGCCACTACACCGTTTTCCTTGGTATGTTTGAATGTCCGCAGCATTGTTAACAAAACTGACAAGCTAGAAGACTTGTTATTTTTGTGCACTCCTGATATCGTCATAACTGAAACGTGGCTACACCTGGACATACTTGATTTTGAAATTGTTCCTAGGTCATATTGCCTACTTCGGGCAGATCGTGACGGTCGCGGGGGCGGGGTCGCCATTACAATAAAACGTGGCTTGCAATATCGTAGAGAAAGGGTATCGCGAATCATGAAAGCGTTTGATGCACAATATTTGCTCACGATGCCCCAGTACTGATAGGTGGCATCTGTAGCGAAAGACCAGCGTCTGGCTTCCGATGTGGTGATCGAGTCGGTTAGCGAGACAGTGAGCGCCACCGATCCTCCTCCTCTTCTTCTCCTGCTCTCGCCCCCTGCCAGCCCATCTTTATTTCTTAACATACTCCCGCCGCCGCCAAGTTGGTTACGGGCTAGCAGGCAGTTGCGGGGGTAGTGGCAAAGTCCGTGTCCCACTACGACCGCTTGTCCGACTTCCACAGCGGTGCATAATTCCACAGCAGAGATTCTTGTATGCTGGCTGGGGGATCCAGTGGAGCATTTCGCAGGGTGTCTCGGTGCCGTCAATCTCTGAAGACAGCGTTGTCAATCGAGCGAGGCAGTACAAGTCCATAGCCAGCATCATGGGCAACGAGCGCTTGCTGGATTGCTGGACCAAAGTGACGTAGGGCTAAAAGACTGCGAGTGTTCATACGGTCACCCGGCGCCATGCTCTAGGTTTTCGGCCAGAAGGCAGCCGCCGGGATCGAATGGGAAAAGCTGATTCGGACGGTCAAATTTGCAGAATCATGCGGCGAGCGTAGTGGCATCGCCGTTGCGTCCACGTCTGATGCGCCTTGCGTGAAGTATTTGTGTTCCCGCGGCGTGCCCGTTATTTCTGCGAACCATAGGACCTCGCTCTCGCCGGAACCAACACGGTACGAAGGCTTGTTCAGAATCGAGTTGCGCTTACTGAATAAGGGGCTGTCACCATACAAGCGTTTGTTCTGCTTCGCCACGAGCATGCCTCCCTACCGGGCCTGGATCAGCACAGCCGATGCTCTCTCACGGAGCGTCGGAAGAGCAGGCGCTTCGTTATCCCCTGAAGCGAGTCCACCTTCGGCACGAATCGTGTTTTTAGATGCAGAGCATCTTATCAACTCACGTACGGCGTAGTAGTAGCAGTAGTCCGCACCTCTCCCCCTCCTCTCTCAGCTGCGCCACTCTCCCCCTCTCCACTCCTCTCCAGGCAGCTGCGCGTGGTTCGCGAACCTTCTGGTACGCTCGCTTCTCGAACGTTCGCGGCAAGGCATGCGCACTCTCTCTCTCTGAAAGTGTAGATAAAGCGGGGGTGTGCCGCGCGCTTTCATTGTAGCGCTTGCTTCGGTTGACTGCAGTTGATTCCGCCGTACTCCTCCTCCGGTGACTTTTCTTCGGATGCTTCGGATGCTTCGGGGTTCACATCGAGGCAGATCGGTTTCAGTGCGTGTGAAGTGCGTGTGAATTTCATTGCAGGTTTGCTTGTGCGTTTGCTTGTTCGTTTGTGATTGCGTCTTTAATTTCGGATTGAGTACGAGATGATTAACGACTTTAGCATTTCGGTAACGCAGGGGCGCACAACGGGACCCCCCGAGATGCTCTGCATCCTCCTCAGTGTCCCCTTCGGGTAGCGGTGTTTAATTTTTTGTTGCTGGACCCAATTAAAATATCTTCGACTCGAAACCGGGTTGCTGAACTGCTTGCGAAACGAGAGGTGCGTCAAGGACATAAAGGTCGCAACAAGGAAGCTCGGAGGTCTCCAAAACAAGAGTCGCATCATCGACGATAGGACCGTGGCCGAACGAGTCCCACGCCTCCAGAGTGGTAGTGAAGTCGTCGAAGCGAGGGTTGCGGAAAGTCTGTAGTGACGTCTCTGACGTGAGAGCTGTGTCGGCGACGCCAACGCTGCGGCAAGGCCGGTCAGATGACTCGGAAACGGTAGGCGCGTCAGCGACGACGATGTTCCGGCAAGGTCCCTGAACTTTCTCCACAACGGCAATCACGGCAACACCAGGGTTAGGTGTTCGCTGGAGCCGTTCTCCCGTGTTGAGCCCCTCGGTGTCTTGCTTGGCGTCCTGAAAGGCTGCGGCGCCTCCGTCATCGTTGTCCTGTTCTTCAACCGCCGCACCAGTCATTTCCCGGACAGGCGGCACGTCACTCGGGACCATTGTCCGCCGGGCCTCCTCGGGAAGCGAGCCAATAGTCAAGGTTGCGATTCGGGTAGTAAACAGCGCCGGTTGAGGTTTAAGGACGGGGCTTGCGGAAGAGTCGTGCCTCGCGGAGAAGGGTACGCGCGTTCGCAGGGCGCAGATACGCTCGTCATAATCGATCGCTTCAAAACGTCAGCATCAAATTCTATACCCTGCAGGTTCTCCTGAACTTGAGCGTCGAGTTTGTGAAAGCTCACCTGGTCATGCAAGATGAGGTCGAGGACATTTTGTCTGTCAAGGGCCGTTACTGCCTGGCTCCACAGAAAGGCATCGAGGACTTCCATGGACCCGAAGACGGTCGCTCGCAGGACATCTCGGCGAATACGAAGAGCGTCCATGGTACTAGTCGATAAAGCAAGACGCTGGGGTTTGGAATACCTAGCGGACAAGGGCGGGCGTGGGCACGAGCCGAGAGGGGCGGCGGTCGAGGTCAAAGCTTCCAAGATGAAGCAGTACGAAGATATCCAAGCCTCACGCGCCTCGGAGCCGCTGCGCCGTCGAACGTATAGATACGCTCGTGCGCCGGTTCCCGGGTTTCACGGCACCAGAGAATGTGCAGCGAAAGATGACCAGCGTCTGGCTTCCGATGTGGTGATCGAGTCGATTAGCGAGACAGCGAGTGCCACCGATCCTCCTCTTCCTCTTCTCCTGCCATCGCCCCCCTCCTGCTCATCCTTATTTCTTAACAGCATCTACAGAAAGCCAAATGCGTCTGATGATTACCTTTTACAAGTACATGACTATCTGGTTGATAAAGTTACCACCAGTAACAAATTAATACTTACAGGAGATTTCAATCTCGCTATTGACTGGACAAACTTTACAAGTACTAGAAATACCGCCAACAGCGAGCTATTATACAATTTAATGTTCAATTTTTCATTGTCCCAGTTGGTCCAGGAACCGACCCGCATTCAAGGAAAAATACTTGCTTCATACTAGACCTAGGTTTTCTTTCCGATAACCGATCCGGTAAAGCCACTGTAGAAGATGAAATATCTGATCACAAAATGTTCATCATAACTTTTAACCTTCAATGCTTAAATCCAAACCTGATGGCACAAATTCACGGATAGCCGTGAAAGACTACACCAGAGCTAATGATGTTTGTGTTATTGATTACCTCGACACAGCACTGGAGACTTTTTCTCTAGAGGAATGTGAGGGTGTTAATGGTACGTGGATTCAACTGAGAAAAATAATTACGTAGTGTGAACAAAATTTCATCCCAACGAAACTAAAACGCACACGACGAAAAACACCATGGATCAATTGCCGTGTTATTCACGTTAAAAGAAGGGTACAGAGAATGCGCAAGAACAAGAGGAACCCAGTCATTTTAAGGGAACTTGCATCTCATCTTAAGGCGGAAATTAGAAGTGCAAGGCAAGCTTTTTTTTCACATACGTTATCTCTCTTCATGATGCATCAGCCACAAAAGTTTTGGCGTTACTTGGCACGGCCTGAAAACCCAACAGCCGAAGTAGAAATTGAGGGTACTTTTGCAAATGACGCGCAGGCTGTTCCCAATGATTTCCATAGATATTTTCAGTCGGTATTTACGCGCGCATGCGCACAAAGCAGCCCGGTTTATCCGGTGCATCCTGTTTCAATGCCCGATGTCCTTATCACTACGGAAGGTATTCTTAACCTTCTGTTGCAGATCGATGTTAAGAAATCAGTGGGTCCTGATAATATTTCAAATGTTTTCCTTCGGCGCTACGCACAGCAGCTATGTCCCTTTCTTGAAGCAATTTTCAAAGCATGCCTGCTAACAGCTTCTTTACCTGCAGACTGGTTGTGTGCAAAAGTAATTCCAATTCATAAAGGCGGGAGCAAGCTGTCCATAGAAACCTTCAGGCCTATCTCACTAACTAGTTGCTGCTGTAAGTTATTGGAATATGTAAGCAACAAGGCAATAATGACATATTTAGAAGATAACAACTTATTGCACCCAAACCAACATGGATTCCGTAAAAACCTGTCTACTGTTATTCAACTCTTGGAAATCACGCATGATTTGGTAACTACTATAAACTCACAACTGCAAACCGACGCCATATTTATTGACTTCGCCAAAGCTTTTGATAAGTTGCCCCACAGTAAATTGATTGACAAACTTGTATCTATTGGTATAAACAGTAATATAATAGCATGGATAAAAATGTATCTATCAAATCGTAGAGAGTATGTAACCGTAAACTACACAACCTCGGATTCATTGGAAGTTTTTTCAGGAGTACTGCAAGGTTCCGTTTTAGGAGCCATCTTGTTCCTAATATATGTCAATGATATCTAGTGTGCCTTGAGCCTAACGTTAAAATGAGACTATTTGCTGATGACTGCGTGGTCTACACCACAATCCGCACTACTGATGACCAGCTTAGACTTAACACCACTGTGGCTAATATTGCATGTTGGTGCTTGAGTGGTGAATGAAAATTAACGTGTCGAAAACAGCTTGCCTTAGCATAACTCGCAAAAAAACAATCCAGCATTTTAATTACAAATTGGTTGGCGCAAATATTGCAAGAAACGACGCTGTTAAATACCTGGGTGTCACTTTTACAAGTAAACTGAACTGGGATGCACATATAAACTGCACATACACAAAAGCATATCGCCAGCTAGGGTTCCTGCGTCAAAAACTTGCATTAGCGCCTTCTAATGTAAAACTGACAGCATATAAATCTCTCATAATGCCGATCATCGAGTACGCCAGCATTGTTTGGAACCCCCATCAAAAATATCTTTCCAACAAATTAGAAAACGTCCAACACAAGGTCCTTCGCTTTATCTCTTCGAAGTATTCGAGGCATGACAGTGCCACTGAGCTGCGCAGGCGGGCATGCTTCCCGACCCTTTCAGCCCGTCGCTGTGTCTGTTCCTTACAGTTTCTTTTTCTTTTATAGCACAACGATTTAAACATAGATAAGGACAGCTATTCAAAGCCGCCTTACCTTCACTCCCTTCGTACAAACCATAATAAGTGCATCAGACCATTCATGTCACTCTGTGACACTTTTAAATATTCATTCTTCCTGTCAGCAGTGGAAGAGTGGAACAAACTGCCACGTGAATGCGTTAACCTTTCCTCTGCAGATTCATTTGTGCGAAATGTAGAAAGAGTGTTTTATGACGAGTAAAAGTTTCCCTTTTTTGTTTGTGAGCGCTTCCGAACACTGATCACTGTAAAACCTGCTGATGCCACGGTGATGTTTTGTGACCTGGTCAAGATTTTGTACAAGCTTTCATCTTCCAAGTTTTATTTTCACCAGCATCTTGTAATTCCTTTCTTCCGGTATGTGCGATATTGCTTGGTTTGTACCCGAGTATGTATCTTTGCACGCCCACACTGTATGAGCCTGAGAAAGGCTTACAGTATTGAATAAATAAATAAATAAAAATAAAATAAACATGAAGCTTAACGCGCCGAGGCTACACAGGCGATGAGACGCGCCACAGTGGAGGACGTCGGAATAATTTTGACCACCTGGGCATCTTTAACGTGCGCCAAAGTCCCAACCACATAAGCATTTTCGCTTTCCGCATCTATCCGTTCGACGCCACAACCGGGCATCGAACTTGCGTCCTTGGGCTCAGCGGCCGCACGAGTTAGCCACTGAGCCACCGCGGTAGGAAAACCAGGACATTTATTACTCAATAAAAACTATGATAAACACTACTTTATTCTGTTATGGAAATAACTTCTCGGTGTTTACTGGCACGATTTTCAATAATGACCTGTTGCAGGAGTTGCACATTCACCGAATTAATAAATAGTGGGCCAGTTAATACGTATCAACGGCACATCGAAACTACGACTAAGTGCTCAATTTTCAACTTCCTCAGCCAGCCTAATCACATCTCTTCACGGACTGCCGCAGTCATTTTTTGTTGCAAATAAGCTCGTGCAATTCAATTCACAATTTTTTGTTTAGTGGTGGTCGCCTAAAGGCCACTAAGAATGGAATCGCGATTTCCTGTACGGATGGTTAAATTGAACCTGGTACGTGATCTGAATAAACTGTCGTGACTCAAGAAATTGCACACTCGGTCAAATTTCAATCGGTTCTTTATTCTTGCTGCTGTGGCAACATAGCTGGTCCCCATCGCGCCTATCCGTGGTTGTAGCCCAAGCCTCTCTGTTTTGAAAGCCGCGCGAGTCAAGCTTCATCGATGAATAAGAGAATTTTTTGCTTCAGGCTGCTCTCCACCTATTTGCTGGGCCTTTAATCACGTGAAACGAGATGGATACCCCTAGTGGCTGCTGCCTAGCCACGTGACTATTGTAGCTGCACGGTTTGCATCACATATCAAGTCCACATTTCCTGTACGTATAAAAAACTCGCACTGAACAAACTTCATGATCTTTTGCTAGAGTTGCACTTTTGTCAGTTTGTCGAGTTTGCGTACGTTATTTCTCCACGTAATAAATACATTTTATACAGAAGTTTCTCGCGATGTGTGGAACACATCATACCTATTAATTAGTCAACTTGCACCCGTATATTCACAAGCAGTAACAAGAAAACATAGGACAGCTACTTGTTGGGCATAATTTTGGGTACAGAAAACAGATTTTGTGAGGCACATTTTTGTACTGAAATACATACGGGATTACCAAGGCTACTTTAACATTCCCATAAAAAATTGTACAACATAGTGCGCACAAAATAAGGCAAGTTTTCGAACGTCACGCGGTAAAATAATTCATCCGTGAACAGTTATCTGAAAACTGGTTGCTCATATGCAAGAATAGCGAAATATGCATGCCGACCTTTTGATTGAGAAGAGTAGTTTTCAAAAGCTTGTGCTCACAACAGCTGCAAGAGATGTGCAGTTTAATCATATGTGCACTGTCTCACCCTAAACAAGTATCTTCGGTGGGTGATCCCTCAAGAAAACGAAACTTGTATGCTTTACTGTTAAAACTACGTGGTCCAGATCATCATTCATAAAGCTTTGAATCGAGCACCCTAGTGCACTCCACCTTAAAACAGCGCAGGCGTTGTGGCGAACCGTGTAGGAACAGATTGAACCTAATACGCCCGTGAGTGCCTTTTTTACAGCGTTCAGCAGTCAGCAATTCTTCCAATAACACTTTTTCTGGAACGTTTAGTTTTCGCTTGAATTCCACGTTTGTAAATAATGGTGGGGATGTTAAAAATTCCAATTCACCCGCTTGTCCACCAACTACCCCCGTAATCAATGTACTTCATGTGCAGCCAAGTTAAAACATCGAACGTGACACGTAACGTGCGCATTCGGGATCTTTTCCGGGTTAGTTCCCATTCTCTGTCAGGTATCTTCGATGTTAATTCCCCAGAAATTCTATGCTAAAAATAACTACGAAGCTCTAAAGGACACATAAAACTTTTAAATATATCTGATCTAATAAAACGTTCTTTACTAAATTCCAGCCAAACCAGCAAGCAAAATATTTACCTCCTTATTAGAACATCTAGATACATCTAACACATTTTAGTAGTGTAATCTTACCAATGTGGCTTGGCATAGCGGCAGCTGGCAGCATAACTAAAATGCGAAATTCCCTCCTTCAGTCTCATGTGAATCGCCGTGGCTCCATTTACGAGGAAAACTATTAAACAGAGCAGATGAAGAAACTAGCACTCTGTCTAGCCGAAAATTTACCCCACGAGTTCAATGTGTTTGTAAACTTTCCTATAATTGCAAAACACAAGCACAACCTTTTTAAGTGCGGAGTACTTTAGGGGCCCGGCTTGTCGTCATCCCTGCTCAGGGGTTACGATGCAACGGCGTCACGCACCGAAACAGATGCTTCGAAAAGACCACCGCTTTTTTTGTTCGGGACCGAACCGGGTCCCTCGCGTTAATAAGCTGATGTCTATACCTTTGCGCCGCACAGGCAATAGTTACTTATTTGCTAAGAGTTGTGATTGATGTTTGCGCTGCGCCGTTGACAGGGATGCTGCCATTGCTAGGCCACAAATAAATACACCATATTATTTAAATTACGTACACTTCATACAATAACGCATTAATTACCACTAGAATAATGAAAACTCAATGCAGTATCTTTTTAATACCTTTCAGGGGCTGCGGTGCCCTCTTTTGACTACTTTTGGTATCAACGCCAGGTTGATAACAAAACCAGTGAAGACGGCCGCCACACCACTCTCGCGAATCATTGCTGGGGGCTTCAACAGCTTTCACATTGAGATAAACTGCTTTAGTTTGTTTACATACGTTGATTTTGAAGGGCTACGATAAAAAGGTGGCCCAAGTATACAAAGAGTTGCTGGGGTGTCCGCGCGTGGTCGCTCGAGTTATCTAGGCACTGGCATTGAAAGTGAAATAAATGTTATCAACAAATGTTTCAAACACAAAGGTTAGAACTGAATATGTTTCTTTTATTGGGCTGGAACATATGCCAGCTTTTGTTTATGCTGCTCAAGCCTGTTTCAAAAATTCTCCGGAGAACAAATTTCAGACGTAGACATACTCACCAACCCCTCTGAGGCTCCAAGGGGATTCTTCAAGTGCTTTAGCATCAAGATGGTCTGAAAATATAAAGCAAATGGGTATTATCAGTACCATTTCAAATTTATGGACTACCCACGAGTGTTGCGATCTAACACAAATGTTCAGACGAAATTCGCGCCCCTTGATCTGCCATTTGAAAAGTATATCACATCTTTTCAATGCTGCTTGGGAAAAATCTGTTCTTTCCTTCCCACGCTGCCTCAACATACTGAATTTCAGTCATATTTCGCACAAGTTATATTGCTCCGACAGCATTTCGTACCATGCCCTACCTTCTGGCACCTGAAACAGCTGAGCAAGTTCAGGGTGTACGGTCGGCGACAACTAAACATAACACCTGCCTTTATGTGTTCTGGGAGTGTGCAACGGTCGAGTGTAAGATAAAGTGTTTAGTGAGTTCTTCTTTATCTCAGCATATGGTGATGCGCATAAAAGTCATACGGTACTCATCCTTCAAACCTTCCACAAAGTCGGCATCCGTTTTTATCAGATCTGGCTTAAAAATGGCATCTTTAGAGCTGCCCAGTCTGTAGTGGGGTGCGATTCCAATGTTCATGTCTGTCAATCGGGCTTGGTTCAGTATTCTTCCTTGCTCCTATGTGTTATGTTCAACTAAGAGTTCACTGGGTCTGAGTTTTCCTACGTCGTAACTCTTACCAATGATGCTCTCTAGGAATTTATATGTAACGAATACATCCTTGGGAGAAGTTCGGTTTGATTTGACAATATATTTGATAAAAAAACGAGTATTTCTATGGCTTCGGAAAAGTAATGATTGAGAGACGTGAAAACAAAACTTTGCTGTGGCCCCTATTTCCGAACCGATCATGTTTAGTGGTATATATTTACCCCTAAAAAGCGCTTTGGGGCAGAGAAGGCGCAGGGGTCAGTCTAGCCGCTCTCATTTGCGGTGTATGCCCCTACCCACTTATGCAGTCACAACTCAGTTAAAGGGACACCGAAGTGTTTTGTAAACATTGCGGGGATTACGTGCGCAAATTGTAGTCCCAAGTCCCTAAGCCCTGTTTCTACTACTCTGAGCGCATTTACGCGAGTTTATTTAGTAGAAAACTCAATTCCAAAATGCTGTCCTCCTCTCTCCACCGTCGCCCATGTTCTGTGGCATTTTCGTGTGATGTCAGGAGGAGATGAGCTGGACATTGGGTGCGCTACTGCCCGGCTCGCCGACCTCCCGACAGAGTCAGTCGGCCCAGCGTTTAGTTCGCCGGCCGCCGATGGGTCGTCGCAATTCGCTCGCTCAGTTGAAACTAAGCCACAACATGTTTTTGAATGGAAGACTGTGCCTTTCTCTACTTTGTTAGTTTGTACACTGTATCTAGCTCCTAGTCAAGGTCGCTTCACACAAGCGCTGAACAAGCGCACATGCGACGCTTCGCTGACTGGTACACCAGTAGGAAAATCTAAGGCCACTTGAAGGCGGGAGAAGAGTGAGCGAAGTCAATACAGGTACTAAGGAAATAAAATCAAGTGATACTTTTACCGTACAGCGTAAAACTAGGGTTCAGGAAGCGCTTTTTTGCGCTGGGACAACAAGCACAGCGGTCAGCAGCACGACTACGCATCTGCGAACGCTTTTCCGTCTACGAAATCCAATTGCTAGACGTGAACTATTGTGGAAACTCGGGCGACGCTTACTGCACGAGCGCAATGCAACAAATAGTCACCTAAGCTGCTTGAAATGCTAAAACTAAATAAAAGTGTAAAGTGGTAATACATTATATACCTTATATGTATTTCCAAGGTCAGCAGCGCTCGCCCGTGGCCAAGTGGTCTGGAGCGCTAGGTATGTTATTGCAAGTGCTTTCCAAGTCACGAGTTCGAATTATAAGTTGACTTTTTCGTTTTCGGCCGATGTTTTCTACTGAGTTCACCTTTTTGGGGCCGTAGCGTTCACTGCTCCACGAAATAGTTCACAGAACGCACGCAGGCTGACACTGACGCGCCAGCGAATTCTCGTTGGCGTGCTGTTGCCATAAGCACCGACGGCTTGCGGGCAGTGGGCACAGGCCAGAATCAACAGACCCCTGCCCTGGTGCGAACACGCTTTTTACGATACAGGCATGAGTGAGGCAAGCTCCAAATATGGGGGAAAAGCGCATGGCATTTGAGCGTCTGCGAGGACGCGGAGAGCGTTCATCCACTGCGTACGCTTCGGCTAGTGATTGCTACGATTCGAACCCGTCCTGGGGGGCTTATCTTATGCATTTTACAGCCGACCACATGGCAGAATCGAGGAATGACGATTACCGAGATATCGAGAATACCCATCCAACGATGCCGTCGGATGTCAAGCATGTTGTTTTACAGAACCGAAACCGAAACTTGTTTGATGCTAACCTTGGATATCGTCCAATCACGGTGCGTCTCCTCCCGCCGTCACAGGCTTTAGTTGGTGCGGCCGCCGCAAATCGCGCGTGGTATTTTTTCTTCTTTCGCGCTTTGTAAAATAATTACCAACTTGTCAACCGGATAAACGATGAAAAGTGTGCTAATGTGCGCCAGTCTACGCACTGCAAGCAAAAACGGAACCTTGACAAATTCACGTCAGTGTCCCTTTAATTCATATTTCACATCCACGGAAACATGGCCTATGGTCTAGGAACAACCGCGGAGACATGCTGGTTTCCTTTCCAGAGAAGACTAATCTGCAAATTCTGTATACCTTCTTCCGCAAAAGAAAGAACAGATAATGGACTAAGAAAGACCCTAACTAAAAACGAAATTGACTTCATTTTAACTGGCACTCCACGCATCGTACACGATGTACAGGTGATTGGTCGGCTTAAAAAAGTGATCACCGAATGGTCAGAAGTCGTGTCTGCCTGAATTTAAGAAGGGACAGAAAAAAGATGCCAAAACAGAAGACGACTAACCTGCCCAGCGTGGGACGAAAAGTGGAAGAATTGAGATTGTTGCTTGAAAGCAAATTATCTGTGTGGTCTAATGAAAATAATAACGCAGTCTATATCAATTATTTCACACGGGCGGTAATGCAGTGAACACTAGCCAAAGAAAGAAAAACAGCCCCTATTGCAATCCAAGTTATCGGAGAAAACAAAAGACCTCATTGATCAGCGCCGAAAAATGTTAGTCGGCACTCCGCGAGACCAACTAAATATAGCAGAGCTGTCCAAATTGATTAAAAAACTTAAAACTGCCGACATCCGGGCACATAGCACCATTAAAGCACATTCAAAACCGGGTACTGTGCATAATCACCTGTAGTCGTTTTGATGCTCCCGTTGCACCCCGTTTTCTTGATCTTAAACGTCTTCCGATTACTGACACCATAGCATTTAACGTTGCCACAACTGCCTTTCGCGTTTTCAATGAACCCGACCTTCTCTATATTATTGGTAGAACTAAACTAGAAAACACTAACCAAACTGAGTTTTTCATTGTAAAATAACTTTTTACTCCCAAAAGTACGCACGAACTATGGTAAACAGGCATTCGCTTTTACTTCAATCAAAATATGAAACGAGCTACCTTATACGATTCAAACACAAGTACGTCCATCAATATTTAAACGTTCCGTTCGATCATTTTTGACAAACCATCACATTGACTTTTGACGTGCGCATTCACATTTCGCCTAGTGTAGTCTTTTGTTATCTTTTACACACCTAAGCATTGCATTTATACAACTGCTGTGCACGTATAGAGATTGACTGCACTCAATAGTGTATCATTTACAGGACGCTTTATTTTCTTTAAATATTCTTGTGTTAGTTGTTTCAATGTTGTGTACTTTATTTGTTCAATATGTTCCTTATTTATTCCTCAAATATGCAATGTTAACATTCACTATTTACGCGTACTCTCGTTATTTCTGTGTATAACATAGGTAATAAAAATTAGGTATCATTCCTGCTAGCAGCTGCAATTAAGCTATTTCTGTGTATGCTATTATAAGAAGGGGTCTCAGTACAGTTCATTACTCTGGGACCCCTTTCTGTACTGACTATATTGTGGTGATGTACCGTTTCTGTAACAACAACAATAATGTTCTATTCTATTCTATTCTATTCTATTCTATCATTGTAGCAAAAATTGACGCAACATTGAAACACGGACGGAGTTTGAAAGCGACTACAAGAAATCTCACTACCGGTAAAAATATTGATGAGAACTAAATTTAGCCGATGAATTCTGCGCAAAACTGTTCGCTTCTACCCTTGACTCAGAGACAAGATTTTCCGTAAATGATGTCTATCAGGTTCCGACCGGTTACGACATATGAGTTTGCGGCGGTGCTCCAAGCAATGACAAAACGCAAAGCTGCAGGAGATAATGGCATTACGGCTGATATATTGTGCCTCGGACAGCACATTGTAGTGACAAAGATTGCAGCCCTACTCTGAGAGTCTTTGAACTCTTCAACGGTGCCAAAAGGCGTGGAAAAATGCTAATTTAGTTCTTTTGTGAGAAAGGTGACGCCAAAGAGCTTACAAATTACAGGCCCATCAGCCTCCTCTCCGTTACCTCTTAATTATTTACCAAGGTAACTCGCGATCGCTTAACCGCCACTTTCAACTTTCAACCGCCACGAGAACAGGCCGGTTTCAGGAAGGACTTCTCAACTTCAGACCATATTCATGCTATCACACAGGAAATCGAAAAGGACCCAGAGTATACTACACCCCTGTATATAGCCTTCATAAATTATGAAAATACATTTAACTCAGTGCCCACTTCACCAGTAATAAACGCGTTACGTGATTACGGCGTCGACGAGGCATGCATTGTGCTATTCAAAGATATAAGACGGATGTTGGGGAGCTATACGGCTCCATCACACAACTTGTAAATTTTGTATACAAAATGGGGTCCGAGATGGGGACGCAAGATCGCCTCAATTATCAAACCTCCCTGCAGGGTGTTTTCAGAAAGCTTAGGTGGGAGAAAACCGGAGTGCGAATCAATGGGGAATTTCTAAGCCATCTAAGGTTTGCAGACGGCATTGTCTTGTTCAGTCGGAGCAGCCAGGATTAGCAGTGCATGCTTTAACAATTGTGCTCGGCAAGTACCATTGCATGCTAAAAAATCCGCAATCAAGCGTACCTAGCAACTCTGTCTTGCTGGCGTCATCTTGCTTCCGTGAAGTTTTTTATCTCCTTTTTCACGGTCACCTTAAAATTCGTAAAGACTACTATATTCATCCACCTGGCCGCCGTTCTAGTAGGACGAACCACGATAAATGCATACGTCCCTTCAGTGCGCATAGCAATGAGTTGAAATATTCCTTTTTCCCTCGCGCTGTGAAAGCTTGGAACGCGTTACCAAGTGAAGCTGGTAATATTACAAAGATTGATTAATTGTTTTTTTTTTTCATTTGTGGAGCAGGTAACAGAGCCTGTATGGTTATTTTTTGTTGTTGTTCTTGTTGTTGTGATAGCGAAAAACGTGTTCTGCAGTGGTTTATTGTACTGTTTGTATATATATTATTTTTCGTGCGTAGCACGCGGTTTCTAGTATTTTTTTCTTCTTGTCCTCGTGTATGGGAAGAGCACGAATGTACTATTGATGTACTCGCTATTGTAAGTGTTCCGCTTATCGTCCATCAAAATATTTTATTTCCTTGACTTTGTATCTAATTAGATACCTGGGTTGTATGCACGCTTCCTGTATGGGTGTGCAGAAGACCTACAGTATTGATATATATTGTGAATGGGCCAAGGACCACGCAGGCAGACAGACGATCACTGTTTAACACGTTGAGGGCTATATTCAACAGGATGAAGGACAAGCACAGGACGTGAGCATAGTAGAGGTCGGGACGTTATAGACAGGGCGGGTTTCGGTAACACGTACGCCTAGTCAACAGTTCAAACATACACACGATAACCTCGCAGTTCACAAGGTCTGAGAGCAATGCCCAATGGCAAATCAGCTCACTCTCAGTCGCCCAGCAGCTGGAACGGCAGCGCCCAACAGCCTGACCGGAACGTCAGCAATCGGCACACCAGCGCCGTGATGATGGCGCCCGGACGCGCTCTCGAGCCTTGGCGGTATAGTGAACTAGAATGATCTAGTGGCGCGAACGGCGAGGAAGGGGCGTGCTCTTCTGTGTAGAAAGCACCAGGTGGCGCTACCGCGCCCTCTTCGAGAGGTGCCGCTGCGGCAGTCGCTGTACTTCAGGCGATTGGCAGTGGTTATGGCTGTCGTTGTTTCAATGTTTGGCAGTAATTAACCTTTACAAAAAAAGGCTGCTCTCATCTGGCATCCCCGTACCATAAGAACTTTTGTTGCAAATCCGCCCGTTTGAGGTGTAGGGAAACGGCTATAAATCGAGTTTTTTGGTGTCGTCTGCTACCTGCGCAGACGATCGATACGAGTGTACGCGTACAACTGCTGTGTTTAATTCTTTACGAATGGGTTTACTTTTTTTATTTACTGTAATAAAGTCCCGGCATGAGCCTACTTGTGGCCTGGCCTCTACGGAAGCAAATTATACCGAGCATTCACGCGTCCAGTAGGACCCGTGAGTGAAGGGATTTTTAATTTAGGCGGCCTATTCTGTTTCCTATATTTTGCACCCCAAATGTTTTGGAGCCTCACTTGCAGAATGTGCATGGCATTGCCAGGCCGATAACTAATACAAGAAAGGCGAGCTTTTTTTTTTTTTTTTTTGGAAGTTCAAGAAAGTTTGGAAAATAAAAATGAAAACGCATTTTCCCTAGGCGGGAGTCACGACAATGGCTTAGCCAGGCGAAGTTATATCGCATAAAAGTGTTTAAAACAAAGCAACACACCTGCGAGTTTAAGTTCTGCGGCTCAGTTTCAAGTACTTCGAAGCCTGGCGCTTTCGAGTGTCGTGTTAATGCTCTTAGTGGAAAAAGCGTGTTGTTATTTTAAAAGCAGTGAGCTCGCGGCTACCACATTTTTGCAGTGGTCAGGGCAGCCAAGCTGGAGCTCCCTTTTTTCCTTTACCACCTCCACAATATCAAGGTTCAGACACGTAGTGAAGGCATTTTCCAAATCAGCCACAAACTGGTATAGAAGCACAGAGGGGTATAGGAGAGCACTCGCAATAACTATTTTTCTGACGATTGCATATCACTTGCTGCTGTAGGGGAGCATCACGGAAACGCAAAACACGCAGAAAATGCAAGGCCTCGACCATAAACCCGACGGACAGTCTGTCTGACCACGCGCCACCAACGCATCGCACATCCCCCCTGTCGTCTGCGCCGCTAGCAGACGGTACAGCGCAACTTTCTTTGTAGCCGTTGCCCGATGGCTCAAACGGGTCTGATAAGCGACAAAACGTTCCTAGAAAGGTACAGAGGGAACAAAAGCGAGTGTATTTCTCCCACAAAGGTTAATTACTGTGCCACACTAAAAAAACGGCAGCGGCAATACCTGGCGAGCGCTCGAAGCAATGGCCTGTTCAACGGCGGCACCGTTCGAAGAAGGCGCAGTGGCGCCCCTGGCGGCGGTAGACGCGTTTTGCTTCAGCCGAGCGCTGCAGAGCGGCTCCCGTTCGCGCCACTGGATCAAGACATTCTAGTTCACTGTACTTCGCGGAGTGCAGCGACGGTCGTGCTCAAGGTGGCCCGTGAACCAAGCGTCCCACGGGGTAGTTCCCACGCAACCGCGCCCTGCTCTGCCGCTTGGGTTCCAGCCGTTCGCGTACCAGCTTCCGCAATCGCTTCCGCGCGGCTCCTCTTCTTTGTCATCGTCGCTGTCGTTCTGGCTGGCTCACTCGCACGGCCAATTACTCTCGTAGCCATTCGTCACATCACCCCCACCTTAAGAAAGTTGTTAGGGGAGCAAACAACTATTCTACTAGTCACAGCCACGGGTAACGGTCATAGCCCACTCACGCACAGCATGTAGTCAGAAATTGTCAGTTGCACGGTAGCTTGCCACTGCTGTTCCACACGCATGGAGTATGGAAGCGGACGCAAGCTTTTTACTCAAACCGTCGAAGTCACTTGCTTGCTATATGCCATCTCGTTGAGCGTACATGAAGCGGAAACTTTCACGTCAGTCATTCTCTGGCTGCAGATGTGACTTGAGCGCACATACCGTTTAACATCGCCTTGCAAATCCGGCCAGTAAAATTCCTCTAAAATTTGCTGAGCAGTCTTGCGAATGCCCGCATGTCGAGGAGTGCCGTTCTTATGTGCAGCTCGGAGAATTGACTCCCTGAAAACCTTAGGCACTACCACCTGCTTCACCGGCTTCCCATTTGCAAATTCCACTCCCTATATAAGAGGGCCTCGCTTTCGAAGAAAGTGTAGCGGTGACCTCACGCGGACCAAGACTCCCTGCCAACTTTTCGGTAACAAGGCCTCAAAGTGTGGTCTTCGCGCTGCTTTTGGGATAGTCTACCTCGGTTGAACTGAGTGGGCGAGGACGGTGGCACGTTGAAGCATGTGGTCTGCACTGGTTCCGTTTTCACGGTTGCCCTCGGAGGTTCGTAGATGGCGCATGTGATCACTTTGTCTCCTGATCCGCTGCCACAATTGTCGGGACTGTGACCTGGCCTGTTACGCTTAGAGCAGTTTTCATGCTCACTGATCACAGTGCGACAGTCTCGCGCGCGGTGTACTTCTGTGTTGCCTTTCGCGGTGTGTTGGCTGCACCCCTTGTAACGTCTAGTGCGTCAGTTGGAGCGTTCCCGAAGTTCGCAAGGCTTTGCGCCTCCAGGAAACGGTCCGTGACGTCGGCCAGGACACTCACGGTGGCACACTCGCGTTCCTTTAGGAAGACCATGAGCTTCGGGTTGCAGCAACAGTAGAACTGCTCTGAAATCGCCAAATCGCGGAGTCCTTCATACGTTTTGGGAATGTTGGCCATTTCCACCCAGTTGTCGAAGTAGCTGGACAGCATCGCCGCAAACTGCCTTCCCATCTCGCCGTCTTCGGACCGAGCTTTTCGAAACTTCTCCTGGTACCCCTGTGCCGTGAATCTGACCCGCTGGAGTAACACTTTCTTGACCTTGGTGTAGTCAAGCGACTCCTCTGCAGTCATGCGCACAATCACGGACAGCGCTTCCCCGGACAAGCACATACTGAGGCCGACGGCCCATTTCTCCTGCGGCCACCCCTGTCCCGTTGCCACGCGCTCGAAGCGCTGCAAGTGTATACGTGTGTAGGTCATCGCATCGCTCATCAAACAGGGGTAGGAGCTTTTGCGGACTCACGACGGGCACATTTGGGTTGGTTTGCTTCCCGGCAGTAAAGTTGGTGTTTTGGGACCCTTCCTGAAGAAGAATCTTCAACTCCAGGATGCGAATTTCCCTCTCAGCAGCTTCCATGGCTATCTCGGCAGCTTCTCGCCGTCCCTGTTTTTTCCGTTCTGCAGCTTCCTTGGCTATCTCTGCAGCTTCTCCCCGTCCCTCTCTTTCCCGTTCTGCAGCTTCACGGAGTGCCTCCCTCTCAACTGTCCTCTCTGCACGCTGCTCCGCCCGCTGGGCGTCGATCCGCTGGCGAAGTTCCAGTCCTGAAAGACCCAGCCGTGTCCCGATCGCCACTAGCTTCTCCACATCCATGATAGTCGTCAGCGACGTGTTCTCACAGCATTCACATTTCTGCAGATGTTATAGGTGGGATCCTTCCAGGCTCGCCACTTTTGTTATGAATGGGCCGAGGACCACGCAGGCAGACAGACGATCACTGTTTAACACGTTGAGGGCTATATTCAACAGGATGGAGGACAAGCACAGGACGTGAGCATAGTAGAGGTAGGGACGTTACAGACAGGGCGGGTTTGGGTCACACGTACGCACAGTCAACCGTTCAAACGTACACAAGATAACCTCGCAGTTCACAAGGTCCGAGACCAATGCCCAATGGCAAATCAGCTCGCTCTCAGCGCCCAGCAGCTGGAACGGCAGCGCCCAACTACCTGACCGGAACGTCAGCAGTCGGCACACCAGCGCCGCGATGACGGCGCCCGGACGCGCTCTCGAGCCTTGGCGGAGTACAGCGACGGTCGTGATCAAGGTGGCCCGTGAACCAAGCGTCCCACGGGGTAGTTCCCACGCAACCGCACCCTGTTCTGCCGCTTGGCTTCCAGCCGTTCGCGTACCATCTTCCGCGATCACTTCCGCGCGGCTCCTCTTCTTTGTCATCGTCGCTGTCGTTCTGGCTGGCTCACTCGCACGGCCAATTACTCTCGCGGCCATTCATCACAAATATAAATAAATAAAAATAAAAAATAAACACGAAAAAATCTAAGATAATGTCGAATCAGCACGCCAAATTACATCCCTTCCAAGTAGGCAATGAAGTCTTGGAAACAGTCGCCGAATACGTATATCTTGGCCAAGTCATAGCGGCTGATCCGAACTATAAATGGGAAATTACCCGTAGAATAAGCATGGGGTAGGCTGCGTATCGTAAGAACTCTAACATTCCAACTGGTAGGCTACCTCTGTCAGTCAAAAAGCTTGTATTTATGACACGTTCTTCCAGTAATGACTCACGGGGGAAAACTTGGGGTCCCACCAAACTACTTCAAAGGAAACGCAGATCGGCACAACGGGCCATCGAACGCCAAATTCTAGAGGTCATGGTGAGGGATAAGGAAACAGCCGCATGGATTAAAGAACGCACTAAGGTGGAGGACATTCTACTTCAAATTAAGAGAAGGAAATCAGCATGGGCGTCGGTCACGTAATTCTTATGAGGGACAACAGGTGGACCATCCATTTAACAGAGTGGCTGCCAATAGTCCGCAAACGCCATAAGGGTCGGCCGAGACTCGATGGAGAAATGAACTCCGAAAATTTGGGGAAAACATGACTACGCTAGCACTCGATAGGCGTGGCTGGAGATCTTTGGAAGAGGCTTTCATGCTGCAGTTGATACAGCCAGGCTTATGATGATGATGACGATTTACCCTCGTGCATGCATACAAAACAGGTAGCAAGCACTGCATAGTCAATTGGTTCCACCCTCATGAGAACTTGTGCTCCATAGCTCCCCGTCTGGTAGACAGAGAGGCCATCCACTGACGCTTGACCAAGCCAACGAAAGCCACTATTTAAGGTTTCTTCCCTCCACCTTAAACCACATTGCCACAGATGGACAAAGCTTTTTGGGGGGTTCGAGCTTGGGGGTTGGGGGTCCAGAAGCCATCACCATGAATAAACATTCTTGGCGTTTTTTTTTCTGTTTTGAGAGCGCGCCAAGTATCAGTGACGACATCGATATTAGCCTTTCACCCAGACCACTGGAAAAGAAATTATTGTTTCAAAAACGCTTTCCCGGCCTGAACGCGTGCTTGCGAGCACGCAGCTACTTTTTAAATGCGAATGCATTTATTAGTCGGGGGTTGTCTTGCGTCCATCGAGCGGCGTGCGCCTGCATTCCTCCAGCGCGAGCGCACGTGAGCGCGCACCTCGTAGTTCTGCCTTCGTCGTCGTCATCGTCGTCGTAAATGCGAATGCATTTCTTAGTCGGGGGTTGTCGTGCTCCGTCGGCGTGCGCCCGCAGGTGTTATCTCTCCGCGCTCAATGCCGAACGCATGCGCTTGAAGCGAGCTGTACTAGTTTGCTCGAAGCGGCAAGGACGGCGAGTACTGCGGTGTTAGTCTCGTGTCTAACGTGTATGGGAACTTGATATCGCACGCCGTTGCCACGTCTCCCGTTCGAGACACGTCTCCGTACAAGGACTTGTACACCCTTGCCTACACCGGAGACGGAGTCTTTGTGGTGACCGTGTACCTCGCGCCCAACCTCGCTCGAGACGCCGTTGCCGCGCAGCTGGACGCGGCTATGGAAAGTGTGCGCGTGCGCTCCAAACCCTCTGACCCCATAGTCTTGGTTGGCGACTTCAACTTTGACGTGCGCAAGAAGAGTGGCGAGTGGCTGGTCGAGTACATGCAGACCAGGCACTCTATGCATTGTCTCTCTGCCGGCTTCGACACGTGCCCCACTACCATTCACGGGAGTTGCATTGATCTGGTCTTTACGCGAAACTGTGACGCGCGTATGCTTCTCAAAGACCCCTTGACCGTGCACTTTAGCGATCACAAGGCAGTGATTGTGGCCGTCAGGTACAACGATAACACAAACAGGTGCTGATGAATAAATGATTACGTTCACACTCTCGTCATTATTTACGCCATTACTCGCAACACACTCATCGGTGCACCCAATGCGTTTCGCATTTCTGCACGATTCCCTTCGGGGAGGTGCGGGGGAATTTTTTTTTTGTTGCACCATACTGGAGATAGACCCCCCACGATCTGCAGGAAAGGGGACACTCTCCGGCCTGTGATATATCGAACGAGTGCCAAAAGCCACCCCCTCTTTCGGAGAGAGCTCGCGTTGTCGGCGGTCGATTTGAGAGGGAACGATTATGCGCGATTTCTGATCGCACGTAGTTTAGATGATACTGAACGATTTTTATCATTATGTCGGAAAAAGACTGCTGGGGCAATAAACCTATCCCAAAAATACATTACGAGTAGTCGCTGGTAAGTGTTCCAGGGTCTCTTCAAACACTTCTACCATTGTCATATCTGTGAAGACACAGTTCAAGTAAACAAACAACTTCCGCAAGTGACAACAGTTGCGGTGTTGTACGCATGTTAACATTTCTTGTGCTCGGGTGAAACGGCATCGTAGCGGTTTTCTGCTAATTAACAATACAAATTGAAACAGCAAAGGCAAGATGTTGTTATAAAGACCTGATCGTGAGTAGATCAAAATGGTTGGCCTTCTTTTACCCAAAATCAGTATATGATCCCCACTTTGTTTTGAAATAACACATTCCAACAACTGTACCGTGACATATTGGTGGCCTTTGATTCTGTTGTACATAGTAGTGCGTGCACATATCTGCTCCAAAATGGCAGCACCATATTTTACAAGTTTTGTGAAAAAAAAAGCGTGAACTGAAGCAAATGCGGGCAGAAGCACCAAAGCAAGAATGCCGACGCACGGCTCACACTGTTCTCAGCGGAAAAGTGCGGGACGCGGGCCCTTTGCCGGAGAATGACACTGCGTACCTTATCAAGAACACCGGGAGCGCTTCCCGGTTCTAACGCAAGTCTGACCTGACATTAAATTAAAATGCAAAGCATTATTTTCTTTTTTGGAAACATGAACTGAACAAATGCGGGCAGAAGCATCCAGCGAGCATGCCGATGCACGGCTCACACTGTTTCAGCGGAAAAGTGCGGCGCGGGCCCTTTGCCGGAGAATGACACCGCGTATCTTATCAAGAACGCCGGGAGCGCTTCCCGGTTCTAACGCAAGTCTGACCTGAAATTAAATTAAAATGCACAGCATTATTTTCTTTTTTGGAAACATGAACTGAAGAAAATGCGGGCAGAAGCATCCAAGCGAGCATGCCGATGCACGGATCACACTGTTCTCAGCGGAAAAGTGCGGGACGCGGGCCCTTTGCTGGAGAATGACACCGCGTATCTTATCAAGAACGCCGGGAGCGCTTCCCGGTTCTAACGCAAGTCTGACCTGACATTAAATTAAAATGCAAAGCATTATTTTCTTTTTTGGAAACATGAACTGAAGAAAATGCGGGCAGAAGCATCCAAGCGAGCATGCCGATGCACGGATCACACTGTTCTCAGCGGAAAAGTGCGGAGCGAGGGCTTTTAAATGCAGAGCATTTCAGTAACTCACGATGTCACCCGCGTTGGCGTCCGTAGTCCGCACGCTCACTGCGCATGCGCGTCGAGTCGAGGCGATAGCGAACACTCTCTCGCGAGGGGCATTGGATTGGATTCGAACACTCTCTCGCGAGGGGCATTGGATTGGATTCGATTGGATTGGCTTGGATTGGCTTGGATTGGATTTGGATTGGATTGGATTGGATTAAAGTGGATTGTGTTGCGTCATAGCCGCGGCACGTTGCGTCATAGCCGCGGCAGACGCGCTGGAGCCGGCGCATGTGCAGTACTCTCTCTTCCGCGGTTTCCTCTCCTTCGGGCGCGCTGCGCATATAACCGGTGTGCCGTTCTCCGGCGAAGCAACATCCGCGCTTGGCTCAAATACCTAGAGTCCACGCCGCTTTACAAGTACGCCAACGTCGTCGACTGGGGGCCGGCTTACGCAGTCCCCTCAAACGTATATAAGCGGCGGAGCGCGCGTTCGGAATTCAGTAAAGGGCGTCTTTGCTTGGCTTTCGCTTGACGTGACGCTTTGCTTGACTCGAGTAGATGCGACGCATTTACTCGAGTTCCCCCCGTGGGAAGTTGCGGGCGGCTTTTTTTTGCGGAAGAATGACATCGTGTATCTTATCTCAAATGCCCGGAGCGCTTCCCGGTTCTAACGCGAGTCTGTCCTGACAATAAATTAAAATGGAAAGCTTTATTTTCTTGTTTGGAGGCGTGAACTGAAGCAAATGTGTGCAGAAGCAGCAAAGCAAGCATGCTGACGCACGGCTCACACTGTTCTCAGCGAAAAAGTGCGCCGCGCGGGTCTTTTTCCAGAGAATGACATCGCGTATCTTATTTAAAATGCCGGGAGCGCTTCCCCGTTCTAACGCGACTCTGACCTGACATTAAATTAAAATGGAAAGCTTTATTTTCTTGTTTGTGTGGTTAACGGAAGCGAATGTGGGCAGAAGCACCAAAGCAAGCATGCAGACGCACGGCTCACACTGTTTTCGGTGGAAAATTGCAATGCGCGGGTCTTGTTCCAGAGAATGACATCCCGTATCTTATCTAAAATGCCAGGAGCGCTTCCCGGTACTAACGCGAGTCGGTCCTGACATTAAATTAAAATGGAAAGCTTTATTTTCTTGTTCGGAGGCGTCAACGGAAGCAAATGCGGGCAGAAGCACCAATGCAAGCATGCCGACGCACGGCTCACACTGTTCTCAGCGGAAAAGTGTCGCGCGCGGGCCTTTTTCCGGAGAATGACATCGCGTATCTTATCAAGAATGCAGGAGCGCTTCTAGACTCTAACGCGAGTCAGACCTGCCATTAAATTAAAATGGAAAGCAATATTTTTTTGTTTGGAGGCGTGACCTGAAGCAAATGCGGGCAGAAGCACTAAAGCAAGCATGCAGACGCACGGCTCACACTGTTTTCGGTGGAAAATTGCGCTGCGCGGGTCTTTTTCCAGAGAATGACATCGCGCATCTTATCTAAAATGCCGGGAGCGCTTCCCGGTTATAACGCGAGTCTGTCCTGACATTAAATTAAAATGGAAAGCTTTATTTTCTTGTTCGGAGGGGTGAACGGAAGCAAATTCTGGCAGAACCACCAAACAAGCATGCCGACGCACGGCTAACACTGTTCTCAGCAGAAAAGTGCGGTGCGCGGGACTTTTTCCGGAGAATGACATCGCGTATCTTATCAAGAATGCAGGAGCGCTTCCCGGTTCTAACGCAAGTCTGACCTGACATTAAATTAAAATGCAAAGCAATATTTTTTTTTGGAAACATGAACTGAAGGAAATGCGGGCAAAAGAATCCAAGCGAGCATGCCGATGCACGGATCACACTGTTCTCAGCGGAAAAGTGCGGGACGCGGGCCCTTTGCTGGAGAATGACACCGCGTATCTTATCAAGAACGCCGGGAGCGCTTCCCGGTTCTAACGCAAGTCTGACCTGACAATAAATTAAAACGCAAAGCATTATTTTCTTTTTTGGAAACATGAAGTGAAGAAAATGCGGGCAGAAGCATCCAAGCGAGCATGCCGATGCACGGATCACACTGTTCCCAGCGGAAAAGTGCGGGACGCGGGCCCTTTGCCGGAGAATGACACCGCGTATCTTATCAAGAACGCCGGGAGCGCTTCCCGGTTCTAACGCAAGTCTGACCTGACATTAAATTAAAACGCAAAGCATTATTTTCTTTTTTGGAAACATGAACTGAAGAAAATGCGGGCAGAAGCATCCAAGCGAGCATGCCGATGCACGGATCACACTGTTCTCAGCGGAAAAGTGCGGGATGCGGGCCCTTTGCCGGAGAATGACACCGCGTATCTTATCAAGAACGCCGGGAGCGCTTCCCGGTTCTAACGCAAGTCTGACCTGACATTAAATTCAAACGCAAAGCAATATTTTCTTTTTTGGAAGCATGAACTGAAGAAAATACGGGCAGAAGCATCCAAGCGAGCATGCCGATGCACGGATCACACTGTTCTCAGCGGAAAAGTGCGGGATGCGGGCCCTTTGCCGGAGAATGACACCGCGTATCTTATCAAGAACGCCGGGAGCGCTTCCCGGTTCTAACGCAAGTCTGACCTGACATTAAATTAAAACGCAAAGCATTATTTTCTTTTTTGGAAACATGAACTGAAGAAAATGCGGGCAGAAGCATCCAAGCGAGCATGCCGATGCACGGATCACACTGTTCTCAGCGGAAAAGTGCGGGACGCGGGCCCTTTGCGGAGAATGACACCGCGTATCTTATCAAGAACGCCGGGAGCGCTTCCCGGTTCTAACGCAAGTCTGACCTGACATTAAATTAAAACGCAAAGCAATATTTTCTTTTTTGGAAACATGAACTGAAGAAAATGCGGGCAGAAGCATCCAAGCGAGCATGCCGACGCACGGATCACACTGTTCTCAGCGAAAAGTGCGGGCGCGGGCCCTTTGCCGGAGAATGACATCGCGTATCTTATCAAGAATGCCCGGAGCGCTTCCCGGTTCTAACGCAAGTCTGACCTGACATTAAATTAAAACGAAAGCTTTATTTTCTTTTTGGAAACGTGAACTGAAGCAAATGCGGGCAGAAGCATCCAAGCAAGCATGCCGATGCACGGATCACACTGTTCTCAGCGGAAAAGTGCGGGACGCGGGCCCTTTGCGGGAGAATGACACTCGTGTATCTTATCAAGAACGCCGGGAGCGCTTCCCGGTTCTAACGCAGTCTGACCTGACATTAAATTAAAATGCAAAGCTTTTTTCTTTTTGGAAACGTGAACTGAAGCAAATGCGGGCAGAAGCACCAAGCAAGCATGCCGACGCACGGCTCACACTGTTCTCAGCGGAAAAGTGCGGCGCGGGGCTTTTTTGCGGAGAATGACATCGCGTATCTTATCTCAAATGCCCGGGAGCGCTTCCCGGTTCTAACGCGAGTCTGACCTGACAATAAATTAAAATGGAAAGCTGTTATTTTCTTGTTTGGAGGCGTGAACTGAAGCAAATGCGTGCAGAAGCACCAAAGCAAGCATGCCGACGCACGGCTCACACTGTTCTCAGCGGAAAAGTGCGCGCGCGGGCTTTTTCCGGAGAATGACATCGCGTATCTTATCTAAAATGCCGGAGCGCTTCCCGGTTCTAACGCGAGTCTGACCTGACAATAAATTAAAATGGAAAGCGTTTTTTTTTATTTGGAGGCGTCAACGGAAGCAAATGCGGGCACAAGCGCCAAAGCAAGCATGCCGACGCACGGCTCACACTGTTCTCAGCGGAAAAGTGCGGCGCGCGGGCCTTTTCCCGGAGAATGACATCGCGTATCTTATCTAAGTATGCCAAGGGGCGCTTCCCGGTTCTAACACGAGTCTGACCTTTACAAAAAATTTAAATGGAAAGCTTTATTTTCTTGTTCAGGGGGCGTGAACTGGAAGCAAATGCGGACAGAAGCACCAAAGCAAGCATGCCGACGCACGGCTCACACTGTTCTCAGCGGAAAAGTGCGCGCGCGGGCCTTTTTCCGGAGAATGACATCGCGTATCTTATCAAGAATGCAGGAGCGCTTCCCGGTTCTAACGCGAGTCAGACCTGACATTAAATAAAATGGAAACTTTATTTTTTTTTGGAGGCGTGAATGAAGCAAATGCGTGCAGAAGCACCAAAGCAAGCATGCCGACGCACGGCTCACACTGTTCTCAGCGGAAAAGTGCGGGCGCGGGCTTTTGCCGGAGAATGACATCGCGTATCTTATCAGAATGCCGGGAGCGCTTCCCGGTTCTAACGCAAGTCTGACCTGACATTAAATTAAAATGGCAAAGCGTTATTTTCTTTTTGGAGGCGTCAACGGAAGCAAATGCGGCAGAAGCACCAATGCAAGCATGCGACGCACGGCTCACACTGTTCTCAGCGAAAAGTGCGGGCGCGGGTCTTTTTCCGGAGAATGACATCGCGTATCTTATCAAGAATGCCGGGAGCGCTTCCCGGTTCTAACGCGAGTCTGACCTGACATTAAATAAAATGGAAAGCTTATTTTTTATTTGGAGGCGTGAACTGAAGCAAATGCGGGCAGAAGCACCAAGCAAGCATGCCGACGCACGGCTCACACTGTTCTCAGCGGAAAAGTGCGGCGCGCGGTCTTTGCCGAGAATGACATCGGTATCTTATCAGAATGCCGGGAGCGCTTCCCGGTTCTAACGCGAGTCTGACCTGACATTAAATTAAAATGGAAAGCTTTATTTTCTTTTTGGAGGCGTGAACTGAAGCAAATGCGGGCAGAAGCACCAAAGCAAGCATGCCGACGCACGGCTCACACTGTTCTCGGGAAAAGTGCGGCGCGGGCTTTTCCGAAATGACATCGCGTATCTTATCAAAATGCCGGGAGCGCTTCCCGGTTCTAACGCGAGTCTGACCTGACATTAAATTAAAATGGAAAGCTTATTTTCTTGTTTGGAGGCGTGAACGAAGCAATGCGGGCAGAAGCACCAAAGAAGCATGCCGACGCACGGCTCACACTGTTCTCAGGGAAAAGTGCGGAGCGCGGGTTTTGCGGAGAATGACATCGCGTATCTTATCTAAAATGCCGGAGCGCTTCCCGGTTCTAACGCGAGTCGACCTGACATTAAATTAAAATGAAAGCTTATTTTCTTTTGGACGTGAACGAAGAATGCGGGCAGAAGCACCAAGCAGCATGCCGAGCACGGTCACACTGTTCTCAGCGGAAAGTGTGGAGCGCGGGTTTTTTGCGGAGAATGACACGCGTATCTTATCAAAAGCCGGAGCGCTTCCCGGTTCTAACGCGAGTCTGACCTGACATTAAATTAAAATGGAAAGCTTTATTTTCTTGTTTGGAGGCGTGAACGGAAGCAAATGCGGGCAGAAGCACCAAGCAAGCATGCCGAGCACGGCTCACACTGTTCTCGCGGAAAATTGCGCCGCGCGGTCTTCTTCCAGAAATGGCATCGCGTATCTTTATAAAATGCCGGGAGCGCTTCCCGGTTCTAACGCGAGTCTGCCTGACGTAAATTAAAATGAAAGCTTATTTTCTTTTTGGAGTGAACGGAAGCAATGCGGGCAGAAGCACCAAAGAAAGCATGCCGACGCACGGCTCACACTGTTCTCAGCGGAAAAGTGCGGGCGCGGGCCCTTTTTCGGAGAATGACACCGCGTATCTTATCAAAATGCCGGGAGCGCTTCCCGGTTCTAACGCAAGTCTGACCTGACATTAAATTAAAATGCAAAGCATTATTTTCTTTTTTGGAAACGTGAACTGAAGAAAATGCGGGCAGAAGCATCCAAGCAAGCATGCCGACGCACGGATCACACTGTTCTCAGCGGAAAAGTGCGGGACGCGGGCCTTTTCCGGAGAATGACATCGCGTATCTTATCAAAATGCCGGGAGCGCTTCCCGGTTCTAACGCGAGTCTGACCTGACATTAAATTAAAATGGAAAGCTTTATTTTCTTTTTGGAGGCGTGAACTGAAGCAAATGCGGGCAGAAGCACCAAAGCAAGCATGCCGACGCACGGCTCACACTGTTCTCAGCGGAAAAGTGCGGAGCGCGGGCTTTTTGCGGAGAATGACATCGCGTATCTTATTTAAATGCCGCGAGCGCTTCCCGGTTCTAACGCGAGTCTGACCTGACATTAAATTAAAATGGAAAGCTTTATTTTCTTGTTTGGAGGCGTGAACGGAAGCAAATGTGGGCAGAAGCACCAAAGCAAGCATGCCGACGCACGGCTCACACTGTTCTCGGTGGAAAATTGCGCCGCGCGGGTCTTCTTCCAGAATATGGCATCGCGTATCTTATATAAAATGCCGGGAGCGCTTCCCGGTTCTAACGCGAGTCTGTCCTGACTTAAATTAAAATGGAAAGCTTTATTTTCTTGTTTGGAGGCGTGAACGGAAGCAAATGCGGGCAGAAGCACCAAAGCAAGCATGCCGACGCACGGCTCACACTGTTCTCAGCGGAAAAGTGCGGCGCGCGGGTTTTTTGCGGGAGAATGACATCGCGTATCTTATCAAGAACGCCGGGAGCGCTTCCCGGCTCTAACACGAGTCTGACCTGACATTAAATAAAATGGAAAGCGTTAATTTTTTATTTGGAGGCGTGAATGTAACCAAATGTGGGCAGAAGCACCAAAGCAAGCATGCCGACGAACGGCTCACACTGTTCTCAGCGGAAAAGTGCGACGCGCGGGCTTTTTGTGGGACAACGACATCGTGAATCTTATCTAGAATGCCGGGAGCGCTTCCCGGTTCTAACGCGAGTCTGACCTGACATTAAATTAAAATGGAAAGCTTTATTTTCTTGTTTGGAGGCGCGAACTGAAGCAAATGCGGGCAGAAGCAACAAACCAAGCATGCCGACACACGGCTCACACTCTTCTCAGCGGAAAAGTGCGGCGCGCGGGCCTTTTGTGGGAGAATGACATTGTGTATATTATCTAGAATGCCAGGAGCACTTCCCGGTTCTAACGCGAGTCTGACCTGACATTAAATAAAATGGAAAGCGTTATTTTTTTTGTTTGGAGGCGTGAATGAAGCAAATGCGGGCAGAAGCACCAAAGCAAGCATGCCGACGCACGGCTCACACTGTTCTCAGCGGAAAAGTGCGGCGCGGGCTTTTTGCCGGAGAATGACATCGGTATCTTATCTAAATGCCGGGAGCGCTTCCCGGTTCTAACGCGAGTCTGACCTGACATTAAATTTAAAAAGGAAAGCTTTATTTTCTTTTCGGAGGCGTCAACGGAAGCAAATGCGGGCAGAAGCACCAAAGCAAGCATGCCGACGCACGGCTCACACTGTTCTCGGGGAAAATTTCGTCGCGCGGGCTTTTCCAGAAATGACATCGCGTATCTTATATAAAATGCCGGGAGCGCTTCCCGGTTCTAACGCGAGTCTGCCTGACATTAAATTAAAATGGAAAGCATTTTCTTGTTTGGAGGCGTGAACGGGAAACAATGCGGGCAGAAGCACCAAAGCAAGCATGCCGACGCACGGCTCACACTGTTCTCAGCGGAAAAATGCGGAGCGCGGGTTTTTGCCGGGGGAATGACATCGCGTATCTTATCTAAAATGCCGGAGCGCTTCCCGGTTCTAACGCGAGTCTGCCTGACATTAAATTAAAAGAAAGCTTTTTTCTTGTTGGAGGCGTGAACGGAAGCAAAACGGGCAGAAGCACCAAAGCAAGCATGCCGACGCACGGCTCACACTGTTCTCAGCGGAAAAATGGGACGCGCGGGCTTTTTGGGGAGAATGACATCGTGATCTTATCTAGAATGCCGGAGCGCTTCCCGGTTCTAACGCGAGTCTCTGCTGACATTAAATTAAAAGGAAGCTTTATTTTCTTGTTTGGAGGCGGAACTGAAGCAAATGCGGGCAGAAGCACAAAGCAAGCATGCCGACAACGGCTCACACTGTTCTCAGCGGAAAAGTGCGGCGCGCGGGTCTTTTTGGGAGAATGACATGTGTATTTATCTAAATGCCGGGAGCGCTTCCCGGTTCTAACGCGAGTCTGCCTGACATTAAATAAAATGGAAGCTTATTTTTTTGTTTGGAGGCGTGAACGAAGCAAATGCGGGCAGAAGACCAAAGCAAGCATTCCGACGCACGGCTCACACTGTTCTCAGCGGAAAAGTGCGGCGCGCGGGCCTTTTTGCGGAGAATGACATCGTGAATCTTATCTAGAATGCCGGGAGCGCTTCCCGGTTCTAACGCGAGTCTGACCTGACATTAATTAAAATGGAAAGCTTTATTTTTTGTTTGGAGGCGGAACGAAGCAAATGCGGGCAGAAGCACCAAAGCAAGCATGCCGACGCACACGTCTCAGCGGAAAAGTGCGGCGCCGGGTCTTTTTCGGAGATGAATTTTGAACTTTCTAGAATGCCGGGAGCGCTTCCCGGTTCTAACGCGAGTCTGACCTGACATTAAATTAAAATGGAAAGCTTATTTTCTTGTTTGGAGGCGTGAACGGAAGCAAATGCGGGCAGAAGCACCAAAGCAAGCATGCCGACGCACGGCTCACACTGTTCTCAGCGGAAAAGTGCGGCGCCGGCCTTTTTGCGGAGAATGACATCGTATATCTTATCTAGAATGCCGGGAGCGCTTCCCGGTTCTAACGCGAGTCTGACCTGACATTAAATTAAAATGGAAAGCTTTTTTTCTTTTTGGAGGCTGAACGGAAGCAAATGCGGAGGCCGCAGCAGCGACCTACATTAAAAATGGCCTTTTGGAAATGAATCGCGACACAGATGCCGGACGTCCCGTTCTAGAGTCGCCGCTTAAATGAACTTATTTTCTGTGGGACGCTCGCGAGCACCGCAAATAGCAGCAATTTCTGGAAAGCGGCGGCTTTTGGAGAAGCACAACAAATGCCGAGCGTCCCGTTCTACGAGTCGCCGCTTTAAATGAAGCTTATTTTGTGGGGCGCGGCAAGCGGCGACCAAAAATAGAGCTATTTCTGGAAAGCGGCGGCTGCGGAGAAGCACACAAGATGCAGACGTCCCGTTCTACGAGTCGCCGCTTAAATGAACTATTTTCTGTGGGCGTCGGCAACGCGAGCACCAAAAATAGCAGCTATTTCTGGAAAGCGCGGCTTTTGGAGAAGCACATCAAGATGCCGGACGCTCCGTTCTACGAGTCGCCGCTTTAAATGAACTTTTTTTGGGAGCGTCGGCAAGCGGCGAGCAAAAAAATGAGCATCTTTTAGCGGAAAGGGTCGGAGAAGCATCGACATCGATGCAGGCCCCGTTCTACGAGTCGCCGCTTTAAAATGAACTATTTTTTGGGAGGCTCGCAAGCGGCGGCAAAAATGAGCGTATTTCTGGAAAGCGGCGCTTTTGGAGAAGACAGACATCGAGCCGGCCCCGTTCTAGCGAGTCGCGCTTTAAAATGAAGCTTTATTTTGGGAGCGTCGGCAAGCGGCGAGCAAATAAGCATGCCGACGCACGGCTCACACTGTTCTCAGCGGAAAAGTGGGCGCGCGGGCTTTTTCCGAAATGACATCGGTATCTTATCAAATGCCGGAGCGCTTCCGGTTCTAACGCGAGTCTGACCTGACATAATTAAATGGAAAGCTTTATTTTCTTGTTTGGAGGCGTGAACGGAAGCAAATGCGGGCAGAAGCACCAAGCAAGCATGCCGACGCACGGCTCACACTGTTCTCAGCGGAAAAGTGCGGCGCGGGTTTTTGCGGAGAATGACATCGGTATCTTATCAAATGCCGGGAGCGCTTCCCGGTTCTAACCGAGTCTGACCTGACATTAAATTAAAATGGAAAGCTTTATTTTCTTTTTGGAGCGTGAACGGAAGCAAATGCGGGCAGAAGCACCAAAGAAGCATGCCGACGCACGGCTCACACTGTTCTCAGCGGAAAAGTGCGGCGCGGGCTTTTCGGAATGACATCGCGTATCTTATCTAAATGCCGGAGCGCTTCCCGGTTCTAACGCGAGTCTGCCTGACATAAATTAAAATGGAAAGCTTTTTTTTTTTGGAGGCGTGAAGAAGAAATGCGGGCAGAAGCACCAAAGCAAGCATGCCGACGCACGGCTCACACTGTTCTCAGCGGAAAGTGCGGCGCGCGGGCTTTTGCGGAGAATGACATCGGTATCTTATCAGATGCCGGAGCGCTTCCCGGTTCTAACGCGAGTCTGACCTGACATTAAATAAAATGGAAAGCTTTATTTTTTTTTGGACGTGAATGAAGCAAATGCGGGCAGAAGCACCAAGCAAGCATGCCGACGCACGGCTCACACTGTTCTCAGCGGAAAAGTGCGCGCGCGGGCTTTTGCGGGAGAATGACATCGGTATCTTATCTAGAATGCCGGGAGCGCTTCCCGGTTCTAACGCGAGTCTGTCCTGACATTAAATTAAATGGAAGCTTTTTTTTTTTTGGAGGCGTGAACGAAGCAATGCGGGCAGAAGCACAACAAGCATGCCGACGCACGGCTCACACTGTTCTCAGCGGAAAAGTGCGGGCGCGGGCTTTTTGGAGATGACATCGGTTCTTATCAAAATGCCGGAGCGCTTCCCGGTTCTAACGCGAGTCTGCCTGACATTAAATAAATGGAAAGCTTATTTTCTTTTTGAGGCGTGAACGGAAGCAAATGCGGGCAGAAGCACCAAGCAAGCATGCCGACGCACGGCTCACACTGTTCTCAGCGGAAAAGTGCGGGCGCGGGTTTTGCGGGAGAATGACATCGGTATCTTATCTAGAATGCCGGGAGCGCTTCCCGGTTCTAACGCGAGTCTGCCTGACATTAATAAATGGAAAGCTTTTTTTTTTTTGGAGGCGTGAACGGAACAAATGCGGGCAGAAGCACCAAGAGCATGCCGACGCAGGGTTCCAGCGGAAAAGTGCGGGCGCGGGCTTTTCGAGAATGACATCGTGTATCTTATCTAGAATGCCGGGAGCGCTTCCCGGTTCTAACGCGAGTCTCCTGACATAAATTAAAATGGAAAGCTTTTTTTCTTGTTTGGAGGCGTAACGAAGCAAATGCGGCAGAAGCACCAAGCAAGCATGCCGACGCACGGCTCACACTGTTCTCAGCGGAAAAGTGCGGGCGCGGGCTTTTGGGAGAATGACATCGTATCTTATCTAGAATGCCGGGAGCGCTTCCCGGTTCTAACGCGAGTCTGACCTGACATTAAATTAAAATGGAAAGCTTTATTTCTTTTTGGAGCGTGAACGGAAGCAAATGCGGGCAGAAGCACCAATGCAAGCATGCCGACGCACGGCTCACACTGTTCTCAGCGGAAAAGTGCGGCGCGCGGGCTTTTTGCGGGAGAATGACATCGTGTACCTTATCTAGAATGCCGGGAGCGCTTCCCGGTTCTAACGCGAGTCTGACCTGACATTAAATTAAAATGGAAAGCTTTATTTTCTTGTTCGGAGGCGTGAACAGAAGCAAATGCGGGCAGAAGCACCAAAGCAAGCATGCCGACGCACGGCTCACACTGTTCTCAGCGGAAAAGTGCGGCGCGCGGGCTTTTTGCGGGAGAATGACATCGTGTACCTTATCTAGAATGCCGGGAGCGCTTCCCGGTTCTTACGCGAGTCTGTCCTGACATTAAATTAAAATGGAAAGCTTTATTTTCTTGTTCGGAGGCGTGAACGGAAGCAAATGCGGGCAGAAGCACCAAGCAAGCATGCCGACGCACGGCTCACACTGTTCTCAGCGGAAAAGTGCGGCGCGCGGGCCCTTTTTCGGGAGAATGACATCGTGTATCTTATCTAAAATGCCGGGAGCGCTTCCCGGTTCTAACGCGAGTCTGTCCTGACATTAAATTAAAATGGAAAGCTTTATTTTCTTGTTTGGAGGCGGGAACGGAGGCAAATGCGGGCAGAAGCACTAAAGCAAGCATGCCGACGCACGGCTCACACTGTTCTCAGCGGAAAAGTGCGGCGCGCGGGTCTTTTTCTAGAGAATGACATCGTGTATCTTATCTAAGAATGCCAGGAGCGCTCCCGGTTCTAACGCGAGTCTGACCTGACATTAAATTAAAATGGAAAGCTTTATTTTCTTGTTTGGAGGCGTGAACGGAAGCAAATGCGGGCAGAAGCACAAAAGCAAGCATGCCGACGCACGGCTCACACTGTTCTCAGTGGAAAAGTGCGGCGCGCGGGCCCTTTTTCGGGAGAATGACATAGTATATCTCATCTAGAATGCCGGGAGCACTTCCCGGTTCTAACGCGAGTCACACCTGATATTAAATTAAAATGGAAAGCTTTATTTTCTTCTTTGGAGGCGTCAACGGAAGCCAATGCGGGCAGAAGCACCAATGCAAGCATGCCGACGCACGGCTCACACTGTTCTCAGCGGAAAAGTGCGGCGCGCGGGCTTTTTGCGGGGGAATGACATCGCGTATCTTATCTAGAATGCCGGGAGCGCTTCCCGGTTCTAACGCGAGTCTGACCTGACATTAAATTAAAATGGAAAGCTTTATTTTCTTCTTTGGAGGCGTCAACGGAAGCAAATGCGGGCAGAAGCACCAATGCAAGCATGCCGACGCACGGCTCACACTGTTCTCAGCGGAAAAGTGCGGCGCGCGGGCTTTTTGCGGGAGAATGACATCGCGTATCTTATCTAGAATGCCGGGAGCGCTTCCCGGTTCTAACGCGAGTCTGTCCTGACATTAAATTAAAATGGAAAGCTTTATTTTCTTGTTCGGAGGCGTGAACGAAGCAAATGCGGGCAGAAGCACCAAAGCAAGCATGCCGACGCACGGCTCACACTGTTCTCAGCGGAAAAGTGCGGCGCGCGGGCTTTTTGCGGGAGAATGACATCGTGTACCTTATCTAGAATGCCAGGAGCGCTTCCCGGTTCTAACGCGAGTCTGTCCTGACATTAAATTAAAATGGAAAGCTTTATTTTCTTGTTTGGAGGCGTGAACGGAAGCAAATGCGGGCAGAAGCACCAAAGCAAGCATGCCGACGCACGGCTCACACTGTTCTCAGCGGAAAAGTGCGGCGCGCGGGCTTTTTGCGGGAGAATGACATCGTGTATCTTATCTAGAATGCCGGGAGCGCTTCCCGGTTCTAACGCGAGTCTGTCCTGACATTAAATTAAAATGGAAAGCTTTATTTTCTTGTTTGGAGGCGTGAACGGAAGCAAATGCGGGCAGAAGCACCAAAGCAAGCATGCCGACGCACGGCTCACACTGTTCTCAGCGGAAAAGTGCGGCGCGCGGGCTTTTTGCGGGAGAATGACATCGTGTATCTTATCTAGAATGCCGGGAGCGCTTCCCGGTTCTTACGCGAGTCTGTCCTGACATTAAATTAAAATGGAAAGCTTTATTTTCTTGTTCGGAGGCGTGAACAGAAGCAAATGCGGGCAGAAGCACCAATGCAAGCATGCCGACGCACGGCTCACACTGTTCTCAGCGGAAAAGTGCGGCGCGCGGGCTTTTTGCGGGAGAATGACATCGTATATCTCATCTAGAATGCCGGGAGCACTTCCCGGTTCTAACGCGAGTCACACCTGATATTAAATTAAAATGGAAAGCTTTATTTTCTTCTTTGGAGGCGTCAACGGAAGCAAATGCGGGCAGAAGCACCAAAGCAAGCATGCCGACGCACGGCTCACACTGTTCTCAGCGGAAAAGTGCGGCGCGCGGGCTTTTTGCGGGAGAATGACATCGTATATCTCATCTAGAATGCCGGGAGCACTTCCCGGTTCTAACGCGAGTCACACCTGATATTAAATTAAAATGGAAAGCTTTAGTTTCTTCTTTGGAGGCGTCAACGGAAGCAAATGCGGGCACAAGCACCAAAGCAAGCATTCCGACGCACGGCTCCCACTGTTCTCAGCGGAAAAGTGGGGCGCGCGGGCTTTTTGCGGGAGAATGACATCGCGTATCTTATCTAAAATGCCGCGAGCGCTTCCCGGTTCTAACGCGAGTCGGTCCTGACATTAAATTAAAATGGAAAGCTTTATTTTCTTGTTGGAGGCGTGAACGGAAGCAAATGCGGGCAGAAGCACCAATGCAAGCATGCCGACGCACGGCTCACACTGTTCTCAGCGGAAAAGTGGGGCGCGCGGGCTTTTGCGGGAGAATGACATCGTGTATCTTATCTAGAATGCCGGGAGCGCTTCCCGGTTCTAACGCGAGTCTGTCCTGACATTAAATTAAAATGGAAAGCTTTATTTTCTTTTTGGAGGCGTGAACGGAAGCAAATGCGGGCAGAAGCACCAAAGCAAGCATGCCGACGCACGGCTCACACTGTTCTCAGCGGAAAAGTGCGGCGCGCGGGCTTTTTGCGGGAGAATGACATCGTGTATCTTATCTAGAATGCCGGGAGCACTTCCCGGTTCTAACGCGAGTCTGACCTGACATTAAATTAAAATGGAAAGCTTTAGTTTCTTTTTGGAGGCGTGAATGGAAGCAAATGCGGGCAGAAGCACCAAGCAAGCATTCCGACGCACGGCTCCACTGTTCTCAGCGGAAAAGTGCGGCGCGCGGGCTTTTGCGGGAGAATGACATCGTGTACGTTATCTAGAATGCCAGGAGCGCTTCCCGGTTCTTACGCGAGTCTGTCCTGACATTAAATTAAAATGGAAAGCTTTATTTTCTTGTTCGGAGGCGTGAACGGAAGCCAATGCGTGCAGGAGCACCAATGCAAGCATGCCGACGCACGGCTCACACTGTTCTCAGCGGAAAAGTGCGGCGCGCGGGCTTTTTGCGGGAGAATGACATCGTATATCTCATCTAGAATGCCGGGAGAACTTCCCGGTTCTAACGCGAGTCACACCTGATATTAAATTAAAATGGAAAGCTTTATTTTCTTCTTTGGAGGCGTCAACGGAAGCCAATGCGGGCAGAAGCACCAATGCAAGCATGCCGACGCACGGCTCACACTGTTCTCAGCGGAAAAGTGGGGCGCGCGGGCTTTTTGCGGGAGAATGACATCGTATATCTCATCTAGAATGCCGGGAGCACTTCCCGGTTCTAACGCGAGTCACACCTGATATTAAATTAAAATGGAAAGCTTTATTTTCTTGTTTGGAGGCGTCAACGGAAGCCAATGCGGGCAGAAGCACCAATGCAAGCATGCCGACGCACGGCTCACACTGTTCTCAGCGGAAAAGTGCGGCGCGCGGGATTTTGCAGGAGAATGACATCGTATATCTCATCTAGAATGCCGGGAGCACTTCCCGGTTCTAACGCGAGTCACACCTGATATAAATTAAAATGGAAAGCTTTATTTTCTTGTTTGGAGGCGTGAACGGAAGCAAATGCGGGCAGAAGCACCAAGCAAGCATGCCGACGCACGGCTCACACTGTTCTCAGCGGAAAAGTGGGGCGCGGGCTTTTTGCGGGAGAATGACATCGTGTATCTTATCTAAATGCCGGGAGCGCTTCCCGGTTCTAACGCGAGTCTGCCTGACATTAAATTAAAATGGAAAGCTTTATTTTCTTGTTTGGAGGCGTGAACGGAAGCAAATGCGGGCAGAAGCACCAAAGCAAGCATGCCGACGCACGGCTCACACTGTTCTCAGCGGAAAAGTGCGGCGCGCGGGTTTTTCGGAGAATGAATCGTTATCTTATCTAGAATGCCGGGAGCGCTTCCCGGTTCTAACGCGAGTCGGTCCTGACATTAAATTAAAATGGAAAGCTTTATTTTCTTGTTCGGAGGCGTGAACGGAAGCAAATGCGGGCAGAAGCACCAAAGCAAGCATTCCGACGCACGGCTCACACTGTTGTCAGCGGAAAAGTGCGGCGCGCGGGCTTTTTGCGGGAGAATGACATCGTGAATCTTATCTAGAATGCCGGGAGCGCTTCCCGGTTCTAACGCGAGTCTGTCCTGACATTAAATTAAAATGGAAAGCTTTATTTTCTTGTTTGGAGGCGTGAACGGAAGCAAATGCGGGCAGAAGCACCAAAGAAAGCATGCCGACGCACGGCTCACACTGTTCTCAGCGGAAAAGTGCGGCGCGCGGGCTTTTTGCGGGAGAATGACATCGTGTATCTTATCTAGAATGCCAGGAGCGCTTCCCGGTTCTAACGCGAGTCTGTCCTGACATTAAATTAAAATGGAAAGCTTTATTTTCTTGTTTGGAGGCGTGAACAGAAGCAAATGCGGGCAGAAGCACCAAAGCAAGCATGCCGACGCACGGCTCACACTGTTCTCAGCGGAAAAGTGCGCGCGCGGGTTTTTGCGGGAGAATGACATCGGTATCTTATATAAAATGCCGGGAGCGCTTCCCGGTTCTAACGCGAGTCTGTCCTGACGTAAATTAAAATGGAAAGCTTTATTTTCTTGTTTGGAGGTGTGAACGGAAGCCAATGCGGACAGAAGCACCAAAGAAGCATGCCGACGCACGGCTCACACTGTTCTCAGCGGAAAAGTGGCGCGCGGGTTTTGCGGGAGAATGACATCGGTATCTTATCTAGAATGCCGGGAGCGCTTCCCGGTTCTAACGCGAGTCTGACCTGACATTAAATTAAAATGGAAAGCTTATTTTTTTTTGGAGGCGTGAAGAACAAATGCGGGCAGAAGCACCAAAGCAAGCATGCCGACGACGGCTCACACTGTTCTCAGCGGAAAAGTGGGCGCGCGGGCTTTTTCGGGAGAATGACATCGTGATCTTATCTAGAATGCCGGGAGCGCTTCCCGGTTCTAACGCGAGTCTGCCTGACATTAAATTAAAATGGAAAGCTTTATTTTCTTGTTTGGAGGCGTGAACGGAAGCAAATGCGGGCAGAAGCCACCAAAGCAAGCATGCCGACGCACGGCTCACACTGTTCTCAGCGGAAAAGTGCGGCGCGCGGGCTTTGCGGGAGAATGACATCGTTACTTATCTAGAATGCCGGGAGCACTTCCCGGTTCTAACGCGAGTCTGCCTGACATTAAATTAAAATGGAAGCGTTATTTTCTTGTTTGGAGGCGTGAAGGAAGCAAATGCGGGCAGAAGCACCAAAGCAAGCATCCGACGCACGGCTCACACTGTTCTCAGCGGAAAAGTGCGGCGCGCGGGCTTTTTGCGGGAGAATGACATCGTGTATCTTATCTAGAATGCCGGGAGCGCTTCCCGGTTCTAACGCGAGTCTGTCCTGACATTAAATTAAAATGGAAAGCTTTATTTTCTTGTTCGGAGGCGGGAACGGAGGCAAATGCGGGCAGAAGCACCAATGGAAGCATGCCGACGCACGGCTCACACTGTTCTCAGCGGAAAAGTGCGGCGCGCGGGCTTTTTGCGGGAGAATGACATCGTGTACCTTATCTAGAATGCCAGGAGCGCTTCCCGGTTCTTACGCGAGTCTGTCCTGACATTAAATTAAAATGGAAAGCTTTATTTTCTTGTTCGGAGGCGTGAACGGAAGCAAATGCGGGCAGAAGCACCAATGCAAGCATGCCGACGCACGGCTCACACTGTTCTCAGCGGAAAAGTGCGGCGCGCGGGCTTTTTGCGGGAGAATGACATCGTGTACCTTATCTAGAATGCCAGGAGCGCTTCCCGGTTCTAACGCGAGTCTGACCTGACATTAAATTAAAATGGAAAGCTTTATTTTCTTGTTTGGAGGCGTGAACGGAAGCAAATGCGGGCAGAAGCACCAATGCAAGCATGCCGACGCACGGCTCACACTGTTCTCAGCGGAAAAGTGGGGCGCGCGGGCTTTTTGCGGGAGAATGACATCGTGTACCTTATCTAGAATGCCAGGAGCGCTTCCCGGTTCTTACGCGAGTCTGTCCTGACATTAAATTAAAATGGAAAGCTTTATTTTCTTGTTCGGAGGCGTGAACGGAAGCAAATGCGGGCAGAAGCACCAATGCAAGCATGCCGACGCACGGCTCACACTGTTCTCAGCGGAAAAGTGCGGCGCGCGGGCTTTTTGCGGGAGAATGACATCGTGTACCTTATCTAGAATGCCAGGAGCACTTCCCGGTTCTAACGCGAGTCTGACCTGACATTAAATTAAAATGGAAAGCTTTATTTTCTTGTTTGGAGGCGTGAACGGAAGCAAATGCGGGCAGAAGCACCAATGCAAGCATGCCGACGCACGGCTCACACTGTTCTCAGCGGAAAAGTGCGGCGCGCGGGCTTTTTGCGGGAGAATGACATCGTGTATCTTATCTAGAATGCCGGGAGCGCTTCCCGGTTCTAACGCGAGTCTGTCCTGACATTAAATTAAAATGGAAAGCTTTATTTTTTTGTTTGGAGGCGTGAACGGAAGCAAATGCGGGCAGAAGCACCAAAAGCAAGCATGCCGACGCACGGCTCACACTGTTCTCAGCGGAAAAGTGCGGCGCGCGGGCTTTTTGCGGGAGAATGACATCGTTATCTTATCTAGAATGCCGGGAGCGCTTCCCGGTTCTAACGCGAGTCTGACCTGACATTAAATTAAAATGGAAAGCTTTATTTTCTTGTTTGGAGGCGTGAACGGAAGCAAATGCGGGCAGAAGCACCAAAGCAAGCATGCCGACGCACGGCTCACACTGTTCTCAGCGGAAAAGTGCGGCGCGCGGGCTTTTTGCGGGAGAATGACATCGTGTATCTTATCTAGAATGCCGGGAGCGCTTCCCGGTTCTAACGCGAGTCTGACCTGACATTAAATTAAAATGGAAAGCTTTATTTTCTTGTTTGGAGGCGTGAACGGAAGCAAATGCGGGCAGAAGCACCAAAGCAAGCATGCCGACGCACGGCTCACACTGTTCTCAGCGGAAAAGTGCGGCGCGCGGGCTTTTGCGGGAGAATGACATCGTGTATCTTATCTAGAATGCCAGGAGCGCTTCCCGGTTCTAACGCGAGTCTGTCCTGACATTAAATTAAAATGGAAAGCTTTATTTTCTTGTTGGAGGCGTGAACGGAAGCAAATGCGGGCAGAAGCACCAATGCAAGCATGCCGACGCACGGCTCACACTGTTCTCAGCGGAAAAGTGCGGCGCGCGGGCTTTTGCGGGAGAATGACATCGTTATCTTATCTAGAATGCCGGGAGCCTTCCCGGTTCTAACGCGAGTCACCTGAATTAAATTAAAATGGAAAGCTTTATTTTCTTTTTGGAGGCGTGAACGGAAGCAAATGCGGGCAGAAGCACCAAAGCAAGCATGCCGACGCACGGCTCACACTGTTCTCAGCGGAAAAGTGCGGCGCGCGGGCTTTTTGCGGGAGAATGACATCGGTATCTTATCTAGAATGCCGGGAGCGCTTCCCGGTTCTAACGCGAGTCTGTCCTGACATTAAATTAAAATGGAAAGCTTTATTTTCTTGTTCGGAGGCGTCAACGGAAGCAAAAGCGGGCAGAAGCACCAAAGCAAGCATGCCGACGCACGGCTCACACTGTTCTCAGCGGAAAAGTGCGGCGCGCGGGTTTTTGCGGGAGAATGACATCGTGTATCTTATCTAGAATGCCGGGAGCACTTCCCGGTTCTAACGCGAGTCACACCTGACATTAAATTAAAATGGAAAGCTTTATTTCTTTTTGGAGGCGTGAACGGAAGCCAATGCGGGCAGAAGCACCAAAGCAAGCATGCCGACGCACGGCTCACCCCTGTTCTCAGCGGAAAAGTGGGCGCGCGGGCTTTTTGCGGGAGAATGACATCGCGTATCTTATCTAAAATGCCGGGAGCGCTTCCCGGTTCTAACGCGAGTCGGTCCTGACATTAAATTAAAATGGAAAGCTTTATTTTCTTGTTCGGAGGCGTCAACGGAAGCAAATGCGGGCAGAAGCACCAAAGCAAGCATGCCGACGCACGGCTCACACTGTTCTCAGCGGAAAAGTGCGGCGCGCGGGCTTTTGCGGGAGAATGACATCGGTATCTTATCTAGAATGCCGGGAGCACTTCCCGGTTCTAACGCGAGTCACACCTGACATTAAATTAAAATGGAAAGCTTTATTTCTTGTTTGGAGGTGTGAACGGAAGCCAATGCGGGCAGAAGCACCAAAGCAAGCATGCCGACGCACGGCTCACACTGTTCTCAGCGGAAAAGTGGGGCGCGCGGGCTTTTTGCGGGAGAATGACATCGCGTATCTTATCTAAAATGCCGCGAGCGCTTCCCGGTTCTAACGCGAGTCGGTCCTGACATTAAATTAAAATGGAAAGCTTTATTTTCTTGTTCGGAGGCGTCAACGGAAGCAAATGCGGGCAGAAGCACCAATGCAAGCATGCCGACGCACGGCTCACACTGTTCTCAGCGGAAAAGTGCGCGCGCGGGCTTTTGCGGGAGAATGACATCGCGTATCTTATATAAAATGCCGGGAGCGCTTCCCGGTTCTAACGCGAGTCTGTCCTGACGTAAATTAAAATGGAAAGCTTTATTTTCTTGTTTGGAGGTGTGAACGGAAGCCAATGCGGACAGAAGCACCAAAGAAAGCATGCCGACGCACGGCTCACACTGTTCTCAGCGGAAAAGTGGGGCGCGCGGGTTTTTGCGGGAGAATGACATCGCGTATCTTATCAAGAATGCCGGAGCGCTTCCCGGTTCTAACCGAGTCTGCCTGACATTAAATAAAATGGAAAGCTTAATTTTTTGTTTGGAGGCGTGAATGGAAGCAAATGCGGGCAGAAGCACCAAAGCAAGCATGCCGACGAAAGGCTCACACTGTTCTCAGCGGAAAAGTGCGCGCGCGGGCTTTTTGGGGAAAGACATCGTGAAACTTATCTAGAATGCCGGGAGCGCTTCCCGGTTCTAACGCGAGTCTTCCCGACATTAAATTAAAATGGAAAGCTTTATTTTCTTTTGGAGGCGGAACGGGAAACAAAAGCGGGCAGAAGCACCCAAACAAGCATGCCGACGCACGGCTCACACTGTTCTCAGCGGAAAAATGGGCGCGCGGGCTTTTGGGGAGAATGACATCGTGTATCTTATCTAGAATGCCAGGAGCACTTCCCGGTTCTAACGCGAGTCTGACCTGACATTAAATAAAATGGCAAGCGTTAATTTTTTTGTTTGGACGCGTGAATGTAAGCAAATGCGGGCAGAAGACCAAAGCAAGCATTCCGACGACGGCTCACACTGTTTCAGCGGAAAAGTGCGGCGCGCGGGCTTTTGCGGGAGAATGACATCGTGTACTTATCTAGAATGCCGGGAGCGCTTCCCGGTTCTAAGCGAGTCTGTCCTGACATTAAATTAAAATGGAAAGCTTTATTTTCTTTTGGAGGCGGGAACGGAAGGGAAATGCGGGCAGAAGCACCAAAGCAAGCATGCCGACGCACGGCTCACACTGTTCTCAGCGGAAAAGTGCGGCGCGCGGGCTTTTTGCGGGAGAATGACATCGTGTACCTTATCTAGAATGCCAGGAGCGCTTCCCGGTTCTTAAAGCGAGTCTGTCCTGACATTAAATTAAAAAGGAAAGCTTATTTTCTTGTTGGAGGCGTGAACGGAAGCAAATGCGGGCAGAAGCACCAAAGCAAGCATGCCGACGCACGGCTCACACTGTTCTCAGCGGAAAAGTGGGC